>JAVSBT010474425.1:11844-21978 GCA_033118115.1 Pharyngocirrus eroticus
AAGGTTTGGGCATTCATCTGTTACAATGGGAACAATTGTCATTTTTGGACAATGAATGGACCGACTGGTATTTCTGACATATTTTCTAGGTATGGAGAATATTTTTGGATGGACAATGAATGGACCGACTGGTATTTCTGACATATTTTCTAGGTATGGAGAATATTTTTGGATGGACATTGCTTGATGAAAAGAGCACATCATAATGTAGTATATAATAAACATTGGACATTTTTTTAAATTACTGTGTTGATGTGTGGGACATTTTCTTTATCTCAGAACTTTCCATACATATTTTGTTCTGTCCATAATTTGAAAGAAAATTATTTCTAAAAAGATATCAAGTAGTACAAACTATAAAAGGAGGACATCACCTTTTCTAGAATTGTATTGCTGTATGTAACATTTTCTTATTCTGTCACTGAACTTTCCATACATATTTAATTTTGTCCTCAATGTGAAGAAAAGATATGCTCAGTATAGAAAATGTAATCATGTAGCACAATGTAAAGGGGGGACATTGTGTGGGCGTAATAACATAAGGATTGTTTTTGTTAATTAGAAAAGAAAAATGCTGCTCAATGTAAAAAAAATATGTGCACCAATCCTAAAAAATCACCTTTAGTTTGAGTATTTACTAAAGTGTACATGTATCATTAAAAAAATAAACCATATGAATACACAAGAAAATCTTCATTTAAGCTTTGGCTATTCATATAACTTGGCATGTTTGATAAGGAAAAATTTCCTCTGCATGATAATTCGGTTGTTGAAAAGGGTTTATGTAGAATTCCAATCTCATTATCTGGTTTGATAGAAATAGGACAAACAAACAGCAGAATAAACAAAAATCACGTGATAGAAAATGGAGGACACAAACTTATAATCCGAAGAAGGAAGTAAATATTAATTTGTTCCGATTGAACTAAAGTTTAACAACCCACGAGTTACAAAGTTTAATTCTATGAACGGGTGACAAAATGGACTTTTTAAATACAGTTACATTAATTTGACCAGCCAAATAAAAACTTTATCATTATGATTTATGTATCAACTCCTTTTATCGTTACTGTGACTAATCCATTATGCTGACAAGGGAAGCAGGTCATACTGTTGAATAATAAAACCCGTGAAGAAAAAATGCACGTAAAAGTTTAGTAACTTGAATAAAAGATGTACTTCAAGAATATAAGGAGTCACAGTAAAATCTTGCAGAAGAACATTCCTAGCTCCTCGTGTTACTATGGTTACCTAGACTACCCTATGAAAGAATGGGCGGTTCCATTTCCAATATCTCTGTGTACTCCCCCCTCCCCCTCCAACTAAAATTACAGAATTAAGTATTTCTTTATACTGAACTAAGAAAGACAGATACAACATCAGGGATTCATGCTACAAATTAGGACAAACAAAAAAATAATATTTAAGACACCATCATGCACTTGTTACAAACGGCCAAGTGTTCGCAAAATCTGAAAGATTGCCAAGGACGAGCTAATTATCATAATATATGCACCACTAATAGTGAGCAATATACCTCATCATACCTTTAACCTGCTTAAATGAAGTTTTTCCTGTATTTTTATATTCAAAATATACTTTGAATAAGATATAGAATATAAAAGTATAGTTGGTTTCCATCATGTTACTCGACCTTTCTTTGTCTTCATCATTCCCACTTTGAGCTTTGTAATCAACCCCGGCCAAGTTTGAGGGGTTGGTATGATCACTTTCATGGGACATTTTCTACGCAGGAATTAATATTCTGCACATGAAAAATGGACCTAGCCGGTCTATGAAACTTTACATAAGATCTGAAGTTAATTTGAATTATTTAAGTCTCCTTTATCCAGTTTGATTGGCAAAATAAATCCTGGTCAGATATATTTCACATCATTGCACCATCATGGCGGATTGTCATGTGCCAGCTTGAAAATGACGTCAGCTGATCTTAAATCGCTCATTCTAACAAAATCCACAATCAGTGTTTCTTTTAAATAGTACTGTATTTTACATAACTATATATTTGTCAATTAAACCAAATCAAGTTTCATTAAAATTTCGTCAGATCACTATGGTTTGAAGTTTAAAATTCTGTAATAAATTATCATAAATTATTCAAATTAGCATCTTACGAATCGAACAAAAGCTGGCAGTCAAGTTCAGTAACTTAAATGGAAAAATATCTTTTTGTCTTTAACTTTATATCTATTATTGTATAAAAACATTTTGATTTTTGTACTACAACACAGTAGTTAAATTTCGAAATAATTTTCTATCATTTTGTACTATTCGTACAACACTAGCTTTACCTAAACGAGATGTATTGTTTCCTTCCTGTCTGACTGAAGAAGTTACAATTTTGTGTAAGCACATTTCGCCAATAGTTGTTTTGAAAAATGTATGATTTGAATTTTGATTTTCGATTAACGTTTTTACCACGAGGCTTCTTTAATATGATGATAAGTTTATATTTGAAGGCCCCTTATTTTGTTTTCGTCCACTGACCGTCTAAAATTCCTGTCTTCTTTAGTCTATTGAAATGAACATTGAGATGCTGCCCAGTCCAGTTTTAATTTTAAGGCAATAAGAGTCCTTCAGTTTTGCATTGTTTATGATTCAAGATTTTAGAACATGACAGTATCGAAGTTATCACACTGCTGTGTGCAATTAACTGAAGAGGGAGGGTTGTATTAATTTGGGCCATTTGTTACATTTCATTAGTAGTGTTGACAAATGTTTTGGCTCCTAGGCCCTAGAACTTAATTAGCCTAGGCTAGGGTACAGGTCATGTGCTGGGGAAATTATTGTCATTTGATTGTCTATTAAAATCTTCATTATGATATTGAACTCAGAATCTTTGATCTTACAGCTTTTTAAAAGTTCATCATGTCTGACAGTGAAGATGGCAGCAATTTCTCAGATGCTGAAAGTGAAGGAAGTTTTAATGGGAGTGTGGTTAGTAGTCTTGAAGTATACTTGTTTGTATATCTGTATCTGTAATTTAATCAGCAAGTGCGTCCTACAGGATATTATGCTGATGTAGATATATTTGATTGTTCATAAATAACTAAATATTGTCTTTTAAAGGGTGGTGGAAGTCCAAGGGGGTCTAGAAGGTCAGGAAAAAGTCCAAGAAGCCCTGGGAGTCCCGGGAGTCAGGCAAGTGAAGCTAACAGTAATCCAGAAAGTCCTCCTGGTAGTGAGCCAGAAGATGGAATAGACTTAGATGATTATGATTCAGAAGAAGATGAAGATTATGACCATCCAAAGAAGAAGAAAAAAGTCTCTGGATTTATTATTGATGAAGCCGGTAAGCCTGATATCCTAAGCAATTGTAGCCTTTACATAATTAATGTAATGTGTTATCCTTTATCAACCAGACTAAATGTTCAAGGGCAGGTCTGTGGACCTTTCTTTCAGACAATTTCTTTACAATTATATCATTAAACCTCAATGTTATGCAATGATACTTCAATGATCACATACCAAAATCCATTGCAAACAGAAAATTTGTAAAAATATAGTAAAATAATAACTCAAAAAATCATGTTTGCTTGATTTAGTTTCAAGACAATTTACATTTTTCGACTATGGATGTCAACATCAGAACACCTATCATAAACCAAAATGGTAGAGTTTTTTATGATAACTTATTAGTTTTAGTTTAACTTTAATACAATATTCATGATGAAATAATATGTTTTTATTTCTATTGTTTTATTCAGAGGTGGATGAGGAAGAAGAAGAAGAGGAGGAGGAAGCTGAGGAGGGTTATGAAGACATCATACATGACAAAGAGGTTAGAGGAGGGGATGATGGTCCCAGTGCCAGAGAAATTGAAAGTACATTTAGAGGGATGGAAATGTTGAAGTAAGACATTTGTTTACTTGCATATTTTATCTAACATTTATGTGGAAATGCATATCAGTTTTTTGATGCCACGGCCCAATATGAGAAAAGAATTGTGAATGTCATTTTTTGTAAAATTTGTGAAAACGAGAATTATTTGTTTTTTTATGTATTATAATTACTATCTTTGAATTTGTTTAATTAACATTTTTGAAAATAAGCTAAATTATAGAATCGAAAAGGCTAATGTTGATGTAAAGGGCTAATTAACACAAAAAAATCTAGATATATTCTTCAGAATTTAACTATCGTTTTTTCCATGTTTGTTTCATTAATTTGGTTTAATTTTTGTGATATAACAGTGAGGATGATGCAGATAAGATTGAACAATACTACAAAGATAAATATGCAGAAAACCAGTCAGCAGCCAACAGATTTGGGGAGGGAGAAGATATGTCTGATGAAATCACACAGCAAGGATTTCTGCCTGGTGTAAAGTAAGTCAAAATAATTCTATTGCATATACTTAAAATCATGCTTTTTTTCCCCCCTCAGATATTGTTAAATTAAAGAACAGAACTAGAGTATTTAAGCTCCATTATGAAAACTAACATTGTCCACTTCTGTAGAAAATAAAAAAAAATAGGAGTGCATTTGTCATTGAATTGCTACACAGACGAGGGGACAAAAACTTCCACAAATAAATTCATAGTTTTTATATTATTTTCATGATTTAAAATGTCTGTTTATGAGATACATGTATTTAACACATTCTTTATCAATTACAGAGATCCAAATTTGTGGGTTGTCAAGTGTAGAATGGGAGAGGAGAAAGCAACAGTTATTTCACTCATGAGAAAGTTCATTGCTTACCAATTTTCTGATGAGGTTTGTTAGTTTGTATAGAACATTTTAGTGGTATTATGAGTCATAATTGATGAAAGAATTCTTTGATTTTTCTGAGCTTTGTATTTAATTTTAACAAAAACATTGTTGGTTCCAAGATCCATGATAAGGTCAATTATTTTTTTATTGGAACAAAGTTTGAAGAAGAAATTCTCACCCCATAACATAAATATTTCGTCCTCTCCTTAATGTTTGAGTTACTTTATTTCAGCCGCTACAAATCAAATCTGTTATCGCCAAAGAGGGCCTCAAAGGCTACATTTATATTGAAGCTTTCAAGCAGACTCACGTCAAACAAGCTATTGATGGAATTGGTAACCTAAGAATGGGAATGTACCAGCAACAGGTATGAGTCCAATAAAAAAGCATTAGCATTATTGATGATAAAATGGTTAAACTTTTGTCAAATATGGAAAATATGTCCGTCAGACATAAGGTCACAAATGGGTTGATATTCTGTCTACAATATAAGTGCACTGTAAATTGTTTAAGTTTTAGTTTACTGTAATGTTAATGTGTCTGAAATTGTCGTCTCTTCGATTTTCAAATGATACCTTTTTCACCCCTGACCTGTTTCCTAGATGGTACCAATTAAAGAAATGACAGATGTCTTGAAAGTGGTCAAAGAAACAGCCCATCTCAAACCAGGTGCATGGGTGAGATGCAAAAGAGGAGTCTTCAAAGATGATTTGGCACAGGTAAGTATTTCCTCACTTTTTTCTTTGTGATGATACAGTGTATTGTGTTAGACTTCAAGTGCAAAGTAGCCTATATATATGAAATGGCTTGATATATCACCTTGTTTTTGATAACAGACAATTTGTGGGATACCATTTGACCATGTTTGTGTGTTGTTTTATAGGTGGATTTCTTTGAGCCTTCCCAAAATACAGTTCATCTAAAAATGATCCCCAGGATAGATTATTCCAGAAAGAGAGGAGTCTTGAGAACATCATCTGTAAGTAGAAGAACGTTTTCAATTTCCTTAAGTTTCATAGATATCAAGATAAGATATCAAGATAAGATATGTACGTAACTTTGTCCTCAAAATTTCATCAAAAGGTGAAGCAAGGCTCATTTCCTTTTTGTTCAGTGATTCTATGGGCCCATGTCTATCATGATCAAAGATTGTTTTTAAAATACAGTTTTGGTAATTCTATTCATAATCACTACCATTTTCATAACAGGATGGAGAGAAAAGGAAGAAACATCGAAGACCTCCCCTTAAATTGTTTGACGTGGATGCTGTCAGAGCCATTGGAGGGGAAGTGACAAATGATGGAGATTTCCTCATCTTTGAAGGAAACAGATACAGTAGAAAAGGATATCTCTTCAAAAACTTTGTTATGTCAGCCATTGTAAGTAGAATATAGAAAACAATATTTCATTATCCTATCAAGCATTAAAAAAAAGGTAGCTTATAAAGTTAAAATATTCTTATTATTAAGGTAATTAAATGACTACAAAACACAATTATGTGTTGAAACTAAAAGTAATTGCTGATTTTTTACGACAACTCTAGCCTTATTTTATCATTGAAGAACTAAAAAGAGTTCCAAATATTAGTAACTTTTAGTCATGAATGATTGTTTTTGATTAAAATTAAACTTATTTTTTTTGTGGTCTACTGCTGATATAGCATAATATGCAACAGCACCGGTTCAATATGTTGTTTTACACTAAGAGATGCATTTTAATTAAGGCATTTTCATGATCTGTGTTTTAGATTGCAGAAGGTGTAAAACCAACATTGGGTGAATTGGAAAAGTTTGAAGATCAGCCTGATGGCATGGAAGTAGAATGTATCTTTTGTTTAATTTTTCATAGTCGTAGGATGCCAATAAGTATGATGTATGATAACCCCACAGAGAGCAATAACTTAATTCTTGAATAAAAATAGAAGCCATAGGCAAATGTCTCCCTTCTGAACAAGAATCATTACTTGTGGGAGTCATTTTTTGTAAGTAATAGAAACAAGAAGTATTATAAATTGACGTCATCACACATAATCCACATAACCTTTTTATGTTTTGAGAAAACTCGAGAAGAAAAAAATTATTTGTTATATCACAAGTTTATGCATGATTTATTGCTTAAAAAGCTTGGAAATAAACTTAAGTTTGAACAGGGATTCTGTCAATAGATAGACACTTTCATAATGTACCTCAATCTGGGTCTAACTCAAAATATATAAATATAAAAAAGAGATAATTGGGTTTAGTGATATGACTTCAAACTAAAAATATCTATGGCAGCAGGCTAGAATAAACTCTTGTTTTTGTCAATGTAATATCAATCCTTGATCAATGAATTAGTGGTTCCACAGTCCACCACAAAAGATGGCATCACACACACTTTTGCCCCTGGTGACAACGTAGAAGTTTGCGAGGGTGAATTGATCAACCTTCAGGGTAAAATCATTAGAATTGATGGAAACAAGATCACAATGCTTCCAAAGCATGAAGATTTGAAGGTAACATGTTTCTAATATCTTGTTAATAATGGGTGGATATTTGTTGTCTTTGATTTGATTTTGAAAGATTTTTTCTTTAATTTTTTTTCAATGGGGTTGTGATGGGCTTACACCCTTTATTTTTCTAGCAGACGAAATTAATGGAAGTTTCTATAAAAGTGAATATGAAATCAATCAATATGTATCTTCTTTTTTTTTTTTGTAGGAACTCTTGGAGTTTCCAGCTAATGAAATTAAGAAATATTTCAAAGTTGGTGATCACGTCAAAGTTATTGCAGGGCGTTATGAAGGTGACACAGGCTTAGTCGTGAGAGTGGAAGACAATGTAGCAGTCCTGTTCTCAGATCTTACAATGCATGAGGTAATATTGACCCTCATTCTAGTTTCTCAAAAATATTTAGAAGGGAACAGATGCTTCTATTTTTTGAATATTTGCTAAGTGCATTAAAATTTGTCTAAATGTTATATTGGAGGAATGTTTTCATTATTCTCGAATTTTTTTGTAAGAAAAATATCCCTTTATTGGGGAATTGTGACTAGATATTAAGACTAATTCATTATGAAATTTTATATTGCAGTTGAAAGTATTACCAAAAGATCTACAGATTTGTACAGATATGGCCACAGGGGTAGACTCAATGGGTCAGTTTGAGTTTGGAGAGATGGTCCAAATAGAGTAAGTTTAAGAAACTTTCTAAAATTTCTCTTATTTAATCATCTGCTTGAATATTTTTGTATTGCTTTGTTAATATTTAAAGTCATGTTTTGAATCGAAACTTAATGCATCAAGAAGACTCTAATAATGTCTATAATATATCAAATATACCAGGGAGAGGGAGAAATTCTAGTAATTATCATTCTTTTTTTCATCTTTCAGTCCCCAAACCGTTGGAGTAATTGTCCGTTTAGAAAGAGAAAGCTTTCAGGTCCTTAACCAGTATGACAAAGTTGTACATCTCAAACATTCAGCGGTCACAAAGAAAAGAGATAGCAGAAATGCTGTGGCTTTGGACGCAGAAAACAACAACATTTCAGTCAAAGATATTGTCAAAGTAACAGATGGGCCCCATTCGGTAAGTACTGTTTAGTTTAATTTCTTTCATCATGATACTCCTGAAGTTGTTCGCTTAAATAGTAATTTGAACAACAATTTTGTCATGTATTTTTCTTGCAGAGAATCAAATAAAGATGTGTATACTGGTTTTTTTACTGCTTGGAAACGTTTAACAAAAGCTACTATTGTCTTTATTAGGGAAGGAATGGAGAAATCAAACATTTATACAGAAGCTATGCCTTTCTGCATTCTCGAATGATGACTGAAAATGGTGGCACATTTGTGTGCAGAACAAGACATCTTGTGCTAGCTGGAGGCAGCAGGGTATGTACCACAATTGTATTGACTTTTATGAATTACTAGTTCGTCAAAAGAATCTACTGACAAAAATAATGCAATAGTTCTATAAACTGACTAAATTTTAAAATTGCCCATTGCCTCAAGAGGCCATCCAACTCACCAAGGGGTGAGAGTGAGGCAAAGAACTGTAAACAGAGACAGTCAGTTGGCAACTTACCAACAGTTTATAAAACTGATCTTACCTCTATGAGCGTTTGCACAAAGACATTTGGTCTGATGATGACTTTATAACTGTAAAGTAGAAAGTAATAACACAAGAAAAAATTGTCCCTTTGGGAAAAAGAACTTCGTTTATTGCAAACTGGTATTGCCTAAAATGTTATGGGTACATGTTGAATGTCAAATAGATGGGAGGTTAAGACGATCTCTGCAATGAAATATTTTGAAGAATGACAAATAATTAGCAGTACAAATTTCTATAGAACTGTTTTCAGATGTTTCAGTTTAATTAAGTAGCATTAATGTTTAGAATTGACTTTTAAATTATTATTTTTTTTGTAGCAAGCAGTTGCCAACCCAACTGCTGGATACATGTCTCCAAGAATTTCAAGTCCAGCTCACCCTGGTGGTGGTGGTGGGGGAGGTGGAGGTGGTGTTATCCATGCTGGAGGTGGAGGAGGAGGAGGTGGGGGCAGAGGTAGAGGAGGAGTTGGTAGAGATAAAGGACTTATCGGTCAAACAGTCAGAGTCAGGCAAGGTCCTTACAAAGGTAAGATATTACACCTTGTTCTTCTTTATGTGTTGATTAATACAGGGAAAAAACATAAAGGCATTTAGTAGAAGTCTGGGACTACCGAGAAAATGCATTCTAGACTCAAAATTCTGATCGACTGTGTACCAAACGAGTATTAAATTATTCAAAATATTCAGATATGTCTTTTTGTGAAATAGGTTTGGTACTTGGATTCTAAAGTTTGAACAGTTTTTCCTCTATTTAGCCTCGATCCTACTGTGATTTTTTTATATTATTCTGTGAGAGGTGGTGAAAATAATTTATATTTCCTTTCTTTGAAATCCTTATATTCACGAATTAGAATAACTGATAGTGGAGAGATTCTATTGATTTTCGTCTTATTATAAACCTTTATTTCAATTCTGTCCACAAGATGGCAGCAAGGCTAAGAGTGCTCCTGTGAAATATTGTTATGCATTTTTTACCTAGTGACGAGCATTGAATAGAATGAAGTTGGAATATTTGTCTTGAATTCTTTATATTTCCATGTGTGCTTTATCATGGACAAAAATTATCCTCATTTAGGCTTATGACAGAAAAATGTCGATCTACAGCTCAGGCCATTCCAAATTGATTAGTTTATTGATGAAATAGGCCTAGTCATTTCTTCATGATTGATAATTTTTTTTCAAAATGTTGCTTTTATGACAAATTCACTGAACATAACACATTGCTCTTGTAGGGCCAGTGGAAATCCGTTTCAGAAAATTGCATATTCCGTTTCATGTTTTGGTAAATTCCGTTTCAGAAGAAAAA
>JAVSBT010474536.1:14466-36150 GCA_033118115.1 Pharyngocirrus eroticus
AAAATAAAAAGAAAAAAAATACAAAAGATAGATAACAGAAGAGTTTATAACAGGGATGATAAAGGACCCAAACTTGTATTATTTCAATAAATATCATTTTAATTTTTCCCGTTTTGTATCACTTTTAATCCATATGAATATGACAAATAAATTTTACAAATGAAGTTCATTTGAATACCTAAGCTTGTATCTTAAAATATCTGTTTTTTAGAATACAATTAAAACCTTGCTATTATATGTCTTTTGACATTTGGGTCAAACAATAATTATCATCTCAACATTTTTCTTTTGTATTCCAATATAATGCCATTTTTATACCAAATTAAGGTTTTATTTGATGCTCTTGTGTCTGATTTTATATTCTATTGTGGTCATTAACAAAATGCTACCAATTACAGAACTCCTTTGCTTCCATCGTTTCCTTTATTTTTTCTACACGCAATATCTATGTTTCCTTTTTCAATCAATTCTGACTTTTAGTAAGACCTAAACACCTGACACCTTACAATTAACAAGTGAGCATCCCCATTGCCAGGATGTGAAGAACTTTACACAATTGTGATTTCTTGAAAAAAATACAAGAGTAATTAAGAAATACCAATTAGACGCTGTAGATTTCAATATAGATATCGTTGCACAAAAAAACATAACATCAGGTGCAAGAAGAAGAATGTGTTTGTTAAGCTAAATACTACACATTTATTACCTAGATAAAACAAACACACACTCAAAAGGGGAAGTAATGATACTCTAGACGTTAAATTGAGTCCACTTAGTTGAAGAAGTCCTCTAACTCCAGTGGTGCTCAACAACCAATTAAAGGAACTTTCTTTGCATGTCAAAGTCTCTTCATTATTGCGTTATCAAACACTTTTGTCAAGTTCTTTTATTCTCATTTCCTTCACACTGTAATACATGGTCACTGTGTGGCTTTTTTTCATTTCTCATTCTATTGTCTAATGTGTTTCTGATTTTTTTTTATATCAGTGAAGAAATGTGTCATATAAAATATTCCAAGGCTACTGGATATCAGGATCCACTGAATTAACTGTTTATAACTTAAGAATTATTTTTTGGTGCTTCTTTGCTGAATTTGTTCAGAAATAGTTTAGATATTTTTCATACAAGAAGCAGTCATGAATCTAATATTTTTTCAAAGAAAACTCAACATATTTTGACCCTCTAAATGAGAAAGAATTATTTGACAATTTCACCAATCCAAAAGTGATGAAGAGATTTTTTCATGATGCAATTAATCATATTTGGCAAAGTGGCAAGGTACCATGAAGGTGAAAAGAAGGGTGTAAAAGACACTTTTACAGGGATAGAGGTTAGTCCTTGTAGTGAATTTAGTTTCAAACCCAATGTATCGATATTGAGTCCCCTGTGAGCTAGCCATCATGGCCTTGGATTCACGCCACCGAAGAAACTTCAACAGCCTGGTGAGCTGTAAAATTACACAAGGAACCAAAAGTGCCTTGAGAATTAGAAGTTAATTAGAAGTAAGACCCTGTTATTCCTGTGCTAGAGAAAGCCAAGTCTCTTGGCGGTACTTTGCCGCACTTGCCTAGCTCAGAGCTTGAATTATTTATGTTGACTGTTTCGGGTACAGCTGGAGTGGCCTATTTGAAAGCATAAAATTCGATTTGTTTCACCAATATTACACATACACTACATTGTGATATCTAATATTAAATATTTCTCTTATCAAACTCACTGGTGGTAATTTTTTTATAACATTTTATCTCAGAATTAATGTGCATTATTCATCAGATGGAAAATGTGCCGGATCTATTTTACACAAAATTACAGAATTTCGGTAAATTGTAGTTGATGAGAAAAGTATTAAAAGAAACATTCTAAACAATGTTCCTGGAATATTTGTTCATAATTGATTTAAAAATGAAACAAAATAAAATACAAAAATAAACATTTTTTTTGGCAATTTAAACAGATCCAAATACATTGTTTCTCACTGAAAAGGTCACTTTTGTACATGACTCCAACAAATATTCTCTTGAAATTTGTAGCATGAGTCAAAAGTCTATTCTGTATTGTACATTGGGGAGGGGGGGGGGGGGGGTCATGTTTCTTTTAGCCAATTTTGAAAAGAAAGTGTAAATGTTTTGTTGTTGTTGTGTCCTTAACTTTCAACAGGTGAGTTTGAGCTTAGACATAGAAGAGAGACTAAGCTTTATCCCTTGCGTCACATTATGTACAAAACACGATTCTTTTATATTGTTGAAATGGGAGGCAAAGTCATTTGTAATCACACTCGAGGCATCATTAATCAGGATATTCTAACACGATATATGTAAAAATCAATTTTAAGTAATTATTACAGAGTACCTTTGTGGGTTTAGAAACCATCTCCAGAAGGCTCTGTCGGTCATACATGCATGGGGATATACCTATATAGAGAAGCAGAAATCATGGGTTGTGGTATATGTGCAATGCTGTAATTGTAATTGTACAACGAATCCCTTTGCGCTTCATGTTTGATTTAGGTATGAAACTTATGGTAGAGTATTAGAAAACAAAGTTTTATGTGCTTTGGTGCATTGTGGCCTCTCAGAGGGAATGTTCTGCATAGGCAAACGAATGTTAACATAAAGCCCCCATCGCCATGTACACACAGAGATGGATTCTGGTGAAGGGTCTTAGGGGCCAATAAAGAGCAATTCATATCAGCTCAAGTATCTATCATTGTAAAGCATTGTTAGTCTGTCTCTAATGGCTTGTAAGGTGAATCCCTAGCCCCCCATGTCGGACTTACAAAGTTACAAGCAAATAGAGGCATGGTCTCTTAGAGATACTTATGGAGAATGTAATTTTCAACTGAGCAAAAGATTGCCTTGTCCAAAACTAATCGTTTTATTCCTTAGGTATTTGTGATTGAATTTTAAAGTGAGACTGTAATATATACTGAATAACGACTGTATTGAGAAAATATCGGACACAGAATGGCCCTGACAATCCATGAAAGAAAAATTAATTTATAAAAAAAAAAAATAGCTTGACAAAAAGGCCAAATTCAAAGTATACAAAATGTTTACTTATTTCTATTTTGTGTTCATCTAAAAAACATTTATATCACCTATTTCACCATCTATTTTCTTTAAGACACTAGATACCAAAGTAATCAAATCAGAAACTAAAAACAAAACGAAACAGAATAATTTTTCAAAGAGATACCATGTCAGAGTCCAATTTTACTTCAAACAAAATTAAACAATGTAATCCATCTTTAACCACAACAAAAGATGATTTCATAATACAAGACACTGAATTCTAGGGAATCATCCCAGAAGATGAATTGCAAGTGACTCTGATCATTTCTGGTCTCTCTTTTGGGAGTGCTCTAAATTTCTGGATAAATATCAGAGTCAATATGTTTAATGCATGATGTTTCTGCTTTCTTTCATGTCTGTCTGTACTGAAACATAAAATCTAATCAACATCCCATCCTATATACATATCATTTATTGATTACTTATCTACAGACTGTTTGTTGTGGGGCTAGTTCACGGGCAGACTCACTTACAAAACACCCAAGAGGCCAGACCTTCTGTTTGCTAGAGGTATTATGGGATATCTGCTTTGTTTTAGATTGTCCTATGGGGACCAGAAAATAATTTGGTAATACATGATTGTATAATGAACATAAATTTTAACACGCAACTTTTTAATAACCTTTCAAGGAAAGTAATTCAAAAAATGTCCCTTGGATACAAGATCCATAACATTTACAAATAGCAAAGATCGCCCATCAAAGCATACAAATTAAAGCTGCCCACAAAATAAATTACAGAATGAAACAGAACAATGATAGAATTTTTATAAGAAATGTATCCATTCCCTGAACAATCACTCAGACTTCAAAACTTTCGCCAAATAGAACGATATCAGGAATAATTTCAATAAGCAACCAAAAGAAGGGGGGAAAAAAAGCAATTTTTGATGAGATGTCATATACATATCAGAACTCATAAAAGTCCAGAGGGTCTGTATCCCACTGATAGTTACCCTCTATGGCTTTCATCTGAATAACAATATGCCATTTTAGATCGAATACAACAGTAATTATTTCTTTTGCCATTAATTCTGATGTTCATACAAGTCCTTTGACGAAACGTAAAGTCCGCTGGGTCTGTAGCCCTTTGATAGTTCTCCTCAGTTGCTTTTCAAAATATGAACATTTGGTTGACAAAGTTTTATGAAAACACTCATGAATTTTCATGTCATGGAAACCCCATAGCTATTTCACACAGGAATGAGTTTTTGACCATAAATGGAACAATTTTCGTTACAATTGATCCGCATGCTAACTTTTTGACTGCAGTTTTTTTAAATGAAAAATTGCTTCTTCAAGGATGAAAAATGCTCTGAAATTAAACAATAAAGATTCACACGAAGATATTCTATTCCTGGTATATATCATTGTTTCCTACACAAGTGATATTTCACCTACTGAAGTCTACACATGCCACAATAAAACTTCTCTAAAAGCTACCATTTCTAGGCTAAACTGAAAATTCCATATTTGGCAGCTTTAAAATGGAAGATAACATCTGATGAAAACCAGAGTGCTAATATTGAACATATTGCCTAGTTTGGCCCCGATATCATTCTCCATTTGGTAATGAGAATCAAAAAGACCTCCAGTAATGTCCAAGTTATTGTTGAATACCAATGTTTTATTTCAAACTTTGCCAATTTTCAAATTAAGCAAAGTAGATTTTTTGTCTCATGGGGCAAATAGTAGGCTGTCTCTATGTGATGTGTAAAATCGTTTTTCTTATTGCTTCATTTTATTATCAATACCATTTATTATGTTTCATTCTTATTAGGCCGGGGTAGAGAACAAAAAGCAAATTTTTGCCCATGGATGCAATAAACAGTGTAGTCAATAAATTATACACAAAGTGTTCTGTTTTGGATTTGTAAAATTTATAAAGATACAAAAAAATAATGAATAAGGGTGAGAAATAGATTTGTTGGCTCTGGGAACACATAGGATATCTAAGATATAAAAAATTCTTTGGAACTGCACAATGCCTCATAACAGTGATAAAATTGTTTGGCCCACAAGTAATTTACATCCTGCAGATTATCTAAGACTTCAAATATTAAAATCAAAATAGTTCAAAGCATATGAATGAGAAAAAATAATCAAAATATATAGGAGACAAAAGTAATTTTGGGGGAACCAACCTTTAATGATTTTATGACTATGGAAATTAATGCTTATACCATACAAGAGTGTTCTCCTAGCTCTTAGAAAGAGGTTAATATATACAAAAATACTGACTTTATCATATGCAACTTTGATGCTATGTCTGTATAAAGACAATATGATTTAGAGCAATTTCCTGATGACAAATATGATTAGGTTTGATGTCAATAAATGAAGCTTTTACGTCAAACACAGGTCCATCTCATAATAGTTATGGGACGTTCAATCATTTTTGCTTGACCACTCTTTTGCCCAGTTAATTCAACCAATGACAGAACATAAGAAACTTGTCTGCAGAACAAGATGGAGTCACACTCCCGGACCAAAGCAAGCATCTGTCATCGATTGGTCGAATAAGCTGCCAACCCAAACGATAACCCATTTTATGTAAATGAACTTGATTTTCCACATGATCTGGGGCTGATAGTAAGGAAAATGAACATGATTTTCCACTTCATCTCACACAGATAGATTTTGGCATCTTCAAGCTAGGAAGAAGTTTTCACTCCATATGGATATCAATGATGAGGCTGACTTGATAAAGGTTAAGACCATTAAAACAAATGGATTATTGGTAAAGTCATCAAAAAGTTAGCCTCCCATCAAATACAAAAAGGAATTGAGGACTTTTCTATAACAAGTGTTGTTACAACTGTATGGTGATCTCTAATTCTACTATATTAAGACACTACACAGGACCAACTGTAATTTGGTTTTCAAGCATCATTTTGATGATTTTTGGGGATTTTTTTATATTGAACCAATAAAATGCTATATCAATTAATATACAGTATAACTGCATGCCCTAGTATTTGAAGGTAATAAAATGTTGAGTGTTGTTCAAATTTCATCATTTATATATTTTTTCTCTCGAAATATACATTCATATAGACATAAGTTCCATAATCACAATTTTTTTAATGAAAAAAAGTCCCCTTTTATGTAGAGAAAAAAGGACTGCATGACCCAATTATGGAGTTTCACTAATATATAATCTGACTAAAAGCCCCATTTTTGATTACACAAGTAATAGAATATGACACATTTGTTTGCAATCATTTTCGGCATAGACTCAACATGCTTTTATGCATACTTCATTACATCTCGTCTGTACTAATGGTACCTTCCTTGCTTTAAAACAGTGACTGATGAGAGGGAGCTTGTGTCATTTGTCATCTACAAGTGGGGCTTCATCAAGGATATTACACATAATTAACCTCAGTTCTTTTCAGTTTGATCCCGTATTTCTATGAGGTTCACAGAAGTCAGCGGATTTCTTTAATCTTTAATGTGTAGTTTCTTACTAATACTTGTTTGTAGTTATAATGTTCCTGTTTTATTCATGTGCTGCTTTTTTCTTATTAGCTGATAACAGACAATTAAAAGAAATGGCCTTTCCTTTTATATGCCTGCTGTGTTATGATCAATAAAATGATTTTCCACTTTCATCTCTCATGTTGTTGTTTAATTTATTTAATAAGCTCAATTACAACTAAAATCACCCTCTGGCTAATTTGCACTGATAGGAAATCGCTACCTAATACTATAAGAAGTTCTGTAATTTGTTCAAAATAATTTGCTTTGTTTATCTTTAAAGAAATCCTTTGTAGAATATTTTTGAATATCAAGAAATTATGATAGCTTATAATTTATCATGTTTTTAGAGCTACATGTAAACATGTCAAATTTTATTATTTGAAGTAATATGTCAAATTTTGATTTTCAACAGTGAAGTGGGGTGTGGGGGGGGGGGGGGTGTTCTATTTTATAAGTGTTTTTGTTTTTGTTTTAATTTATGCCTTTCCTATCCCTCAAAAGTACACATGACCTTATATATATACACATGTATGGAATATAACTAGAGTGCAGATATGTCTGAGTCACTGAACCAACATCAAATTGATGAGAATAGCTTGTGTGACTTAATCAAGGAAAATGTTCTGTAATGAAAATTAAAACATCACAAAGGCTTATGGCAGCAGTAGACCTTGGTATCTTTGCAACAATTGCTGATAGGGAACACAATCAATAATTTATGATTGTTTTTAGTGTGACATTCTATCTTTTCTAGCCATCTTTAGAATGGACATTCAAATGTCAGCCATGTTTGGCATCAAAACACTTTCTCAATCATAGATGGATTTTTCATAATGGTGATGGGTCGTTGTGATAGTTGTTATCCAGGCAAGAAGACTTGAGTCTATTGAAATATCAAAACTGATAGACTCCTTGTTTGACTCATAGATGTGATATGAAAAGCTGCATGCATTAAATTGAAGAACCAATTTGTTGATTAGAAGGGTGACCGTTTTTAGAGCTGTCTTTTATTGAGATTTTATTTTTCCTTTTTCTGACATACTTTTGGGACATTTCCTTGACCTTACCACTAATACAATTTTATATTTCACATCAAATGCCTATTTTATTCCCACAATTGTTTTTCCTTTTTCATAATTGGGTCATTCTAAAAACTCAGCATAAAATAATGGATGTATTTGAAGTCGGCTTGATCTGTTAATGCCCATGCATCACTTTCACTATGCCATCTGCCCATGTTTTCTCTTACAATGGCAAGTCTGCCATGCTTTTTGACTTTAAACAATGCCTAGAACCAGGAAACTAGAAATCCTAGAAGACAGAGGACTACCACTGCTGTTTTAGTCACTCCAATAAATGTTAAATGAACTTTGAACAAATAAAATTAAATGTATTTGAAGGTTTGTAGTCTTCTAAAAGAACTCAAAAACATCAATTTTACCAAAAAAAAATTATACAGTATAGTAGTCTATCACCAAACATTACTGTGAACTCAAACAAAACTGGCAACATTTGATGGCAAAATTCATACTGCATATGGCTCCCAAGGCTTTAACCTGTAGAAATTGACACCCATTGAGACAAAAACAAAAAGCTTGCGAACAATAACTCAATCTCAAAATCCTAGGGTGTTTTTCTTTCTCCTTTTTTTCCCTTTTCTTTTTGTCTTTTGAAATAGGAAAGTGATTTTCTCCCTGTTTAGAATCAATCATATTTAGCACAATGTGTGTAAAAAGCATCC
This sequence comes from Pharyngocirrus eroticus, assembly GCA_033118115.1. Taxonomy (NCBI): domain Eukaryota; kingdom Metazoa; phylum Annelida; class Polychaeta; family Saccocirridae; genus Pharyngocirrus; species Pharyngocirrus eroticus. Next base: position 22,761 of record JAVSBT010474536.1, read on the forward strand.
CATGAGAAGAAAACTGGCACTCTGGAGGAGAAAAGATTTACTTTCCCTCTTTCTTGGGGTACCTCTTGGGATCTCATGCTTGTTCTTTGCCTAAACATAGATTTCAAAAACATTCTATTCATTTTTAGCAAGCACAATTGGCTTTACTGATCCCCCCATGCTCCTGTCGCTTTCAAGAACCCTCTCAGCTTTATTTATCCCTAATTGATTTAGTAGTATAAAAGATTTTTTTATGCAAAGGTACATTGAAGGGAGCTCCCCCAAGGGCTCAACATACCTCGCACCTCACACAGTAACTTGAAAGACTCAATTTACACTAGAAAGACTACATATTGTAATGAGACTGTTAGCAAATCTTCTGCTTCATAATGTCTTGCTTTAGAGATAATTGCTTCCAAAGGTTTTGTATATAATGCTGTATGTATACTTTTGTACCTTGTGAATAATGATGTTGAAGGTGATGCTTTCTTTAAAAGTGTTTATTGCTTTTATTTAAGCTTTGATCTCTTATTCATTAAAGAAATTTGAAAGTTATTCTATTAGTCTGTCCAGTATAGATCACTGATTCAAACCCTTTCATTTTGAGAAATATCATTCTATCCCAAAAACAAAATTAGAATAATCCCATGCAAGATCACGACTAAAATATTTATAAACATACAACTTATATGAAGCTAAACTTTGCAAAAATGTTTTTTTATTAGTATTGCTTGTGTCTAAAATATGGATGGTCTATTTGCACGGTTTTCAACTCATTGTATTAGCTCATAAAGGCCATGCAGAATTGAATTAATGATAACATAAGCAATTTCACTGTGTTCCTCTAGAACTTGACAATAAAATTTCAATTATTCATAATACTTTGTCATTTGCCATGAATTAATTATTAGAGATCTGTGCAAATTCAAGTAAATATAGATTGAATATAGCCAGCAGCTTGGATCATTGTATAAAGTATAATTATCACATGTAGAGTACGAAGCTGTAATAAACACATTATTTGCAGTCGAATCACACCATATTTTATGTTAATCTGGTGTAATAGTATCCCTTTAATACAGAAAAATAAAACCAGACAAATTTTTCTAAAGCCTGTCTTTTTAATAATAGTCTGCCGGGCATATCCATACATCACCTTGAAATAATGCTTTGTATAAAACCAGGTAATTTTGCAATTATTCTCCAGAAAATCTGCTTAATTCTTGTATTTTGTATCTATATAGATGTAATGCTCAGATAATGACCTATGCTTTTTTTTTCTCTCTCTTTCTTCCATGGATTGTTAGAGCATTTCTTATTGATAAAAGCTGTCCGGGATGAGTAACTAAATTGCAAGCATATCTTGAGGAAATGTTATGGTAATGTAATAATCCTTAAAGCACCTTGCTGTCACTCCAGAATTGTCAACTGTTTTTGAATATTATGACAGAATTCTGTGAACTTTCTAATCTAATGCCTGGAAATTTTCACAACTAAATTGGTCAATGTGACAAGGCAATTTCTGAATTATTATAGGCTGAAGGTTGCAGTGTTTTTGTTGGCGACACAAAGTGTACTTTCTTTTCTGTGTTTAGTTTAGTTCCTTTGTTGTGAGAGAGGAGACTGAAAGATGGGGCCTTGTGTAAATGTAATGCAGCAATAAAATACATTTGTTTCGTTAAATAACATGTTAACAGGCAGGTAAAACAACATCCATTAACATTTCAATATCATGACAAAACATTCTCTATACATTTCAGTCAACAAAAAATTGAGATAATTTTCTATATATTTCATATATCTAGACCATAATTTATCACAAATAAAATGTTTCAGGTCATTACCTGATAAAAATCCATACCTCACACTAGAATGGAAAACTGAGATTGCTGGATACATTTCAAAGGGAATTCAACACATGAATATTTGAAACTATTCTTAAGTATACCAAAGGTCCTTTTCCCTATGGGGCCATGAAACAAGCTCTCAGGGACATCCCATCAGGCCAGCTACACTAAGGAGACTTGGCATCTCTGGATACATGGTCCCAGAGGATACATGTCCACATCAAACATTTATCACTATTCTCATTCTGTTGGCTGTTCCCATTTATTCTACTAACAACCACGTTAAAATTTTAAACTTATCTTACACCTGAGGATTTTTAGCTCCTCTGGGAACACAACACAAAACACTGCAATGTGTAAAATGAAGGTCTATGTGAATAAAAGCGGAATGTTTCAAAAGAACAGATTAGAATCACAACATTATAGTACTAACTGGTAGATGTCACATTGGATCAGACTCTGAATATTCTTTCTAAGGATGTTATATTTCTTGTTTTAGTTATTTTGGAGGATCGGATGTATGTGTATGTACAGTTAAACTTGAGGCATAGTTCAATTTAAATTTATTTCAATCTGTTGTAATGAAAAAAAAACCCACTAAAAAGGTTTGAAAAGAAATCATTATTAGATAAGAGTGAATCATTTCTTATCATTTTCTTCTTTTAAATCTGTTTTCCATTTGAGAAATAGGATATATTTTTCTTGCTATGTCATTTCCGTATGATTATAGGCTACATGTTGATACAAATATTTTTTCTTGTATTGATTTCGTCTGTTAAACATGCTTACTTTCATAGACTATAAATTTCAAAATTGCTTTGACTTTTCTTCCTAGAAGATTGATTAATTTCATCAAGATCAAAGCCATGCATGTGAAAACAATGTTTCTACTTCTTGTTTTTTCTTCTTTCAACCCACACATTTTCACAAAGGTGAAAACATCATTAAACATTTAAAACCAAAACGGGTGCCACTCTATATAGGGACATGTGTTATAATACTCTGTCTATACTAGCAATTATCCCAATTATAGCTTTCTTGTTTGTACCCTGTATTATACTTTCAAATCACCCTTGATATAACAAGTTTGCAAACTGTCTATAAAAGTCAAAAACTATTTGAAAGGGTAAAAGTTAAATATAAACCTGTAATTAAGTGTTACCCCATCACCATGATTGCAGGGTTTTGGCCACAGGGTAAAAAGCAATCCATCAAAGCTTTGGACACCTAGATGAAAACTCAGGTGTATGATTTCAGGTAAATTTCATGGGTAAGACTTACTCTATTGAAGCATGGTAAAGTTACCTGTCTGAGGTCAGATGTGATCAATGAAGACAACTGGGATTTTCACAACTTAAGTCTTGTATTATGATACTTAAGAGGTGTGATATATAACTACTAAATACTTATGTCATGGTTTTTCAAATTATTCAAATTCTGTGTTGAGTTTGTGCATATGATGGGTTATTTAAAAAAACATTAATTCAGAGAATCTGTTTTGAATTATGAAAAAAGAATAAACTGATTGGAGAGAGTTATATATATACTTATTACATCCAAATAAAAAAAGATCAAAAATTCATATTGATAAGTTATCATCATATGAAATGTATTCACAATTCTAAACACTAAAATTGCAAACAGCAAAAATAACTGATGAAACAAAATGTAACCTAATGAAACCCTCTTTCATCTGCCTTTCATCTGCTTATTAAGTTGATCCAAGACATGTGTTTAGATTTCCCCCAAGATGTAAAAGTTTACACAGTTTGCTTGTAGGAACTCCTCAGAGAACCGGCAAGAAATCCTCAAAGGTATGTTTCTATATGTCATCGGCTTGTCGAAGCAAACCAGACGATTTGTCTAGCAGTGGGGATTGCATTCCATGTGATAGTCAGTCTTTGAAAATGATACTTACTATCTAAACTGCCTAGACATATGCAATAGGTATCATTTGTTTATCAGAGGTAATTAATTCCTTATAATGCTGGATAAATTTGGAGTAATTTGAGAGGAGTTTTAGCACTTTCTGACAGGTTTCTGTATCATGGGAAAGCATTCCCATGAAATCTTGATAGAAAGGTTTTACTTTTCTTGAAGTGTAACTTTCTTAAGAAGCAGCATTTTTGTATTATCTATTCAGATCAAATATCCCCTATGTAATATGAAGGAAGGAATTAAAAATGTTATTGTTTGGCATTAAAAAATAAGGAAATTTTTGGGTCATATTTTTTTCTTAAGAATTTTTAAAAGAACCAGAAATAAGAAAACCATCCTTAAACATAGTAATGGAAATGTCGGGAAAAAGCTGTTGCAGAACTAATCATGAAATATTTCAATCTTGACATATTTTCTCAAGTATTCAAATGTTCAAATGATGACCAAATAAGTCCAAATGTTGAATCAGTTCAACTGTCCCTGTGGTAGATTAAATGGGCCCAAATTACATACAAATATTATGGCAAGTTTCTGGTAATTATAAAAATTGGCAATCTGTGAAAATCGTCATGAAATAAAGCCTAAAACAGAGATAAAGCATGTCACTTTTAACAATTGCTGTGGGAACCAAACCAAATTTTGATAAAGGTATCAATACCAGAACACTCTCACCTACTGTGATGGTTGTTTAGACTTGATCATTAAACAGTGGATGAGTAGGATTACATGCTTTGCAGAGCTCAAGAAATTTGTTACAAATTGTAACATTATCCCCACCTGCTAATCAGCACTGGATGTGGTGGTGCGGCTTGTGGGGGCTGTTTTGAAATGACAGTATTCAGCTCTATTCCCTTGATGGTTTACTATTTATTTTCTAGCTGGATGATTTTTGATAGTAAAAATGATTGACTGAATTCTATTACCATGGTGAAAGCAGCACACTTTTAGCTGTACCACTTTACTGAAAACTAATCACATTTACTCATTTTCATAATTGTTCTATTTCAATCAAGAGTTATCTATAGCATCTTTACTGTTTGATTTATAAACAGATCATTTAATTAGATTTGGACACAAAATTAAAGACCTACCCTAAACTAAAATTGAATCCCTTTGTTCCAGGGGTTTATTTTAAAGGAGATGTGACAACTTAGTAATTTGTAGTTGACACTTGATTAAGTTCCTGATAAAAGAAGAAACAAAACGCAGGCTATAGTTAAAGACTTTATCTATTGAGGAGGAGGAGATCGAAAATTATGCGACCTATTGGCACTGCAGACAAAGTTGTACAGAGCTCCTCGATATGCTTCTGACTTATGTCATAAAATAGGTTTATTTGTTTCTATACATAATTTGACAATTAAAAATTAAAGTGTAATAAACGTATCCATAATATTATTTTTTGTTACAAAAAAACTGACACATTTGGTGTTATTTTCCATTGTGTTTATCATACTATAAGATATGCCAATTTGCAGATATATTATGATCTATTTCCTAGTTTCCACTCAGGCCAGGTGGAGGATAATAAGGAATAATCTGTGGACAAAATACAGAGACTCTCTTTAAAATATTCCTGTACAGTCTGAAGCCATCTGAAGTGAATTATAACAGCTTTAAGGTTGGATTTATGAGTGAAAGGAAGCTATGATACGCAATTTTCTATAGGAAAATTGAGTTTAATATAAAAAGGGCAAGAGTCGTCCATAGATGGTCGATGGACGCTCAGCTGCTATGAATACAGCCCCACTTTATGAATTAATATTTTAGCGTTTTTCATCTCTACACCACCTGATCATCCAGATCAAGTTTCTTACTTTCCTCATGCCTGTTAAGTGCATGGCTTTTTACTAGTGGAAAACAACAAAATTGAAGAATGTGTTGAGGTTGAAATGAAAGGGTGATTTTTTTTTCAATAATCCAGAAGAATCAGTCTGTATAAGCACGCACTTAAGTATATATAGCTTTTAAGAAATAAAAAATTCTTCTGTCCTATTTTATTAAGATCTTGCCATCTTCATAGCTTTGCACTCTACACTACATAGATATTAGAATATAATCACTTTTTGACTAATTAGGGAGGTTATCTCCACCATTTAACACACATGTAAAAACATCAAAATAAGAGAACTGATGAAACAATTTGCCAGATCCTACAAAGAGAAACCTTCAACAGAAAAACACAGTTCTCATTATTTCTTGTTTATTTATCCACCATTCAAGATTCCTTTAAACAATCCTGTGTAGAAGTTTGTGTTGAATAACAACATGGTAGAAAATGATACCACCAATCCTGTGTTTGTCATGCTGCTTACACCCACCTGCGAGCCTTGTACATACATTCTATAACATACATATAGGGGGCTACATAACATAGGGTCTATCTATACATTGATACATATAAACATACACATATCGAAGTATTACACACACCTCCTCTCTCCCCCCCCCCTTTCGTTCTCTACATCACCTATATAAACATATCCTCTTGTCTCTATCAAAACTAGGTTTTGTTACATCTGCTGTACCAGAGCATTAAGAAACCAAGAAAAACTTGCCAAAAAATGTTCATAAATTGCTTCAGCAGACATTGGTCATTGCTGGCCATGATTGAGATTCCAAAACAGGTTGCTGTGTGGTATTTAGGTCATTATTTTGATGGTGATTATGTTTAACCACAAATAAGCAGTTGAGAAAGAATTATCTCACACAATCACTCTCTGCTAATAAAAGAATTACATCTCTAAAATATTTTTGTAACATTTCAATCTCTTCAATTTTCTAAAAGTATATCTATAAAGGAGTCTGCCAAAGAAAACGTAGTCCCCTAAGTTGTAAGTATTTTGTGTTTAACTTTAACCCAAGCTGGTTTGTATCAATCCCAACCCAAACCATGAAGTTACATTACTATTGTCGCCTTTGAATACCAACATGCAAGCCAACTTTTATTCTGTCACCGTTTACACAAGAGTGCTATTAGGCCGTCATTTTGTGCCTTATTCTTCGCTCTGCCTTAGTACAGGACGTCAAGAATCATCAAGAGATAGATCAATAATACCTTAAGGGAAACACGGACTCTACTGGGAATTAGGTGCTGAGACTCTTTGCTTGCTACATGCTATTTGTGGACAAACTGACTCAATAAGAACTTGATTGGTAAACCAAGAAATAGAAAAAATAATCAACTTACATGGAGAGTTATTAGAGCTTTCCTTCACATGAATATAGTACAAAAATAGAGAAAATATTGTAGGAGGACATATCTTTTATTTTAGAAAAAAAAGGGAACAAAAATATTATTTCAATTGGTTTGAATTGTGAATAAGATTTACAACTGAATTTGATGATCATCATCAGTTTTATGACAATTCCCCCCTGATCCTATTTTTTTGATGTATAATCAAATATGCCTAATAAAAAAATAAAAGTTGTTCAAGTTTGTCTATATATTTTTTACAAGAAATTCCTAAATATTGTTCAAATATAATTTCTAACACAAGTAAAAAATATCAGAACTGTGTTATCTAGAAACATGTGGTTAGTATCTAAGATGTTCTTAAAGTCTTTGAAGTTTTTAGAATTTCTTGATACAAAGTTAACAAATGCAGATCAAATCTCCAGAACTATGCAGTCTTTACCTATCAGGTGATGGTAAAATATTGAAATGAAATCTTAGAGAAGGTATTATATATCAATTTAATGAATCCAAATTTTGATGTACACAGAGTGACCTTATCTCTTTTGCAGATGTGTTGTCTAACCATCTTAATTTCTGATTCTGTTTGCAAATGAGATGATTTTTCAGAATTCAAAATAATGTAAAGATTTTCTTTTCTTTATTTTTTTATTTGTTTTTCATTTAAGTTAATTAATTTTACAGTTAGCAAGATACAATTCAGGATTGCATTGGTTAGATAATTTTGTCACAAAATGGATTCAAAATACTAAAATAATAATGAGTTTCCAAATATACCACTCTACTTGGAATAAATTCATTGGTCTACATAACACAGAACAAAGTTTACAATGTTTCTAGAAGGTTTTAGTGTGAAAATTTACCATGCTACCACAGTGCATGATTTAAACCATCATGCAACCAAGAATTAATTTACAAAATTAGAAAAATGTTCCAGTATTAAGAATACAAACTTCAACTGTGTTAGCAGATGAAATCGACAAATGTCATGATTCTAGCATGATGAAAATACTTCAAAATACCAAAGAACAAAAGACACAACATAAAACATTAAAAACCAGAACAAATTCATGGCTTAACTTGATTTTCATTACTTTTCCACATGCAATATTTGGGCATTCAATTTCTACAATAATAATTTCGTGGTTTCCAAATTAATCAGAAATAAATTTGTCATGATGCTAACATTCTTAATCAAGTTGAATGAAAGCATATTCATTTTTTCATAGCTTTGAATTCATGTTATTGAACATTCCATAACATAACTATATGTATAAAACATTCTGTTACTTGAAATTTTCTTTTTCAAAAATGTCAATAGATTTTGAAAAAAAAAATACATGTACCAAGCATTGAATAAGTGAGAAATTCTTTCCACCAACATGCTTCCCAAGAAATATATTAAGAATCAGGGCCACAAACTATCTTGAAAGTTTCATTCCAAGTTTTATTCATTCAGATATTTTGCTTGGAAAAAAGTTTAATAAAGGACGAAAACCAATAAAAAAACCTTTCAGATCCCAGGATTTTCACTTAAAAGAAAAGAGCATTACATTATTTCCCTGTCCTTTTATTTTTCACTGCCTGCCTGAATGGTTTTAGTAACTTTTGTTGTTTCTGACCTCAAAGCTATTCTTGACTGTATTATCAGTTCAAGAGAGATCAGTTTTAGTGCATCCTCTTTGTTCCATAGGCTTAGGAAGTCTCAGCCATTTTAGATAGCTATATAGATTAGAGGGTACTCGAGAAAAGTGATGCGCTTTTTCTCAAATCTGCTTTCCCATCACGACTTAGTTTACAAATGAACATTGACATTGCAGGTTCTCTACACATGATCATCCAGATCAACTTCATTGAGTTTTCCACTGGTGATGTTTTCAAACAATTCCTATTAATCAGGGATACATTTTCCCCATACACTTAATCTGCCGAGTATTTTCCCCTTACACCCCCATAGGGCTCCTTAAAATGTTTGCAAATAGAAGCACATTGGAGCAAAGAGTTTCAGCATGTGCCAGAATAATGTAATGATAACTGTAAACGACCACTGTGGGACTTGCTGAAGGTGGTAATTCACAAAATAAATACTTCAGATTCATAAGACTCTCTCTCACTATTAAAGCAAGATGACACTGAGGCTATGCCCTCTATACCATTTTTCAAAGCCTGAAACAAGCAATGAAACCTCTCCTCAATGTATAGATACATTGATTCAACATTGGCCTTACAAATTTGATCCGTCCCATTGGGAGAAATTAAGAGATGGTTAATGTAATGATGAAGAAATTTGCTTCTAAGTCTATCAGAATAGAAGAGGGCAAAGGACTTGGAAAAGCTCTGTAAATCAACTCATTCTGATATCTTCTACAAGATAGCAAAAAGAGCCAGCTTTTTTTTCTTTATTATACAATGAGAACAAGGATGGAAGTCTATGAAAGAAAAAGATGGAGCAAGTGTCGAAGAAGATGGCCCCAATCCATTGTATGCATTGAATGTCAACACTAGTTGGGGTCGAATGCTGCATCGATCACTTGTCAAATTCATAAAAATAAAGCAAAGGCTACAAGTCAATGGTGTGCAATGAGACACAGAATGATGGCAAAATGGAACCTTCTAAAACCCTATCCTAGGGGAGAAATAACTACCTGAAAGATTAACCAACACATCACAAGCAGAAAATTAAACATCTCTGGGTCGTTTCTCTTCAAAGTAGACAATGCATAAATAATTTGTTGCCTTAAAGATAGAAAAATGTCAAAGGGTTGTCTTTGCTTGAATACCCACCAACACCTTTGGGAACTTATACAAAGTGTTTAATGTCCAAAGATGAGAAACATAAAGATTTTCTTGACATAATTTTCCCTTCTTTTTCAAGATGTGTGCTAAAGATTATGTCCTATGCCATAGAAGATAAAACACAAACTAGTCAAGCATTAGTGAATAGAAAATCTCGTGGGAGGAAGAGAAATGATGAGAATGGCAATTTAGGGCCTCCTAGGACATCTTTGGAACATTATGGGTGATGATCAGTACTGGCTTTTATTTCTAAAATAATGAGGATGACTTTTGATGCAGAACTTTGATTAAAGAAGATGCTTTTGTTTAACCATTTGTAAAATATGATGAAATCAATGGTTTCTTTGAGATAAAAGCCGAGTGTTGAAACTCTATCTTCTTGAACTGAATTTATGGGCTGATTGCATTAAGAATATTAAAACATTCTGGCACAACCTAGTTTTTTTTTTCGTTGTTTTTGAAGGAAATAAAAAGCAGTGCTGATATTTGATGTGAAATATGTTTGTAGACATTGCTAAATAAATAATCTATATATCAAGAATGTAATTTTAGCCCACCTCTTTTTGTTACAATGTCAAATGGCAACCTTTTCCCTATGATAATTCACCCCAGTGTAGCCTTCTGAGTAGAGTTAATCACTTTATCTATGACTTTCTAGCCCTTTTTGAGCTAAAAAGTTGGCAAGAGACCACTTAAAACGATTTGCAAACACTTGTTTTGTGTATCTTCTGAGTATTTTCGATTAAGAGAAACAAAATGTAGCACAGGTCCCTTTGGTACTTTCGATGATGTTTGATGCCTAGAAATTAGATCAAGATCTGTGCGAGGAAAATGCTCTGAAATAGCTTATTAGGCAGAAAACTGCAAATTATGCCGGCCTCATGAGAACTCGTGTTAGGCCTATACACTACAATTTTGCCTCTGCGGAGTTTTAAGTGACTCTAAACAATTATTGGTGGGAGCAAAGGGACACACTTCATGAAAACTAAATGAAAGAATCTACATGCAAACAAGTGCTTACTAGACACTCTTTGGTAAACTTTAAAAGCTTTCTGCTAAAATCTATGAAATTTGATTTCAAGTTTCATATTCTGCTAGTGTAATTGGAGCTTTTCAAAGAATCCGACACAGATGACTATGAATTTCATTGGAAACTGATTTCCATAAGTTGGTCTCATCTTTGAGTCAGCTATACATAAACACTTGTCACATTAGAAAGTGGAAAGATGCAAAAAAAAATAAAGAGAAAGCAGAATACCACCATGATGAAAACAATCTGTCTTCAAAGACATTACTTGATTAGATATATACAGTTGAACTCCTCTAGAAGGACACTCTTTCTTAAGGGGGCCTCTCTTGACTTGATTTACGCTGAAGTGAGTTAGAGATGGAATGTATGGGGAGCTTACCCTAAATGATCTATTCATTGAAGTAACTTTTTAAAGAAGACTTTTCACTTTTGGAGATTTTACATCTATTTGTTTAGTTCATATCAAAAGAACTTCTTAAATATAATAAAACATTGGAGATGCCATGAGAACCTTAAGTCATGGGATTGCTTTTTTGACCCCTGTATAATTCCCAATTGTTTGATTTTTTTAAACTTTATCATAAATAATAATTCTATCATAGAGACTATATACATGAAATGACATTTGTTGTGATAAAAAGATGATTACTTTTTTATGTGGATCATGGAGTTATAAATACAATATTTTAGGCACACCCTTCAAGAAAAGCTGTCCCCCTATTTACAACCCCCTCTGGTTCATTTACCTGGGTACACCCCCTCACTTTCCAATCCCCCAAAACGATTAAGGCTCTAGTGCCTTATGCATGACTATTATTCATCCATGCATCTTTATACCCATTGATTGAAGACATTCCAGTGTCCTGTCTTGTGGTAATAAAATCTTGTTCAAAAGTCATCCAACAAATTGTATGATAAGACTGTTAATACATAAAAAGATGGAATAGACTGGTGATCTGATCTCTTTATTCATCAACTGTACGTCTCCGAAATCCAATTTATTGGTGATTTCATCCTGGGTCGAATACTATGACTCTTTTATAACTATGGGCAAAAGCTTCAAGAAAACTGGTGTTATTTACTAGGGCTGATGGCTAATTGAATGAAACGAAGAGAGAAATAGCGAATTGCAGGTCGAACTAGTGTAAAACGAACCAAAAGGGTTTCATTGATATGGCATTGGGGAATAGAAATTAGCCACAGTCAGTGTGCAACACAGAAAACACATTTTCTCTGTGAATGAAGACACAACTAAACAGCTTACTTTGCCATCGATTTGGCAATGTAATTTACAGGCAAAACACATCTGATTGTGGAAGCTTTGCAGAGAAGAATTGACAAATATCATTGGCCGTCAAATTGAATCTTCTGCTTGCTATAAAGTGTTTTACTATGCATAGTGCAATTATCGGGCTCACCTGCGCCCCCAGCTCAGTTACATTAGTGAAATAAACGGCCCACTGCAACAAGTTAATGACATGACATAGGTATTGAAGAAATTGTGTCATGAATGGACGATGACAACCTATTTAACTTTGAACAATGTCAGAGGTCGTTATAAATAACCTCATCTTAATCCAAAAACCAATAAAACCCTGATCAATCTCCCACAACAAGAGAATGGACTTCTCTTTGGAATGGTCAGAATGACGTCATCTAAGCAACAAAAACGAAAGGTTCTTTGTGCTCCACTTTTCATTAAAAATAATGACTTTTGATTTTAAGGATTATCCTTTAATTTCAAGCTTAAAATTCTATCAAAATCAATACATGCAAGGGAATATTCTATTTTTTCTTATGAATGTGTGTCACACTTCAAAAAAAGAAAATCTAAAACATAATCTGACAAGAAAATTGTGCACAGAATGTCCAGTTACAGGCATACATTCCCACTTCAGAAAAAATTCTGGTTGATGACTGTTTCTAGATTTTCATGATTCCCCCAATAGGCAAGTCTTTGAAAAATTAATGAGATTAGCTGAGTGCAATTATAGTATTTGTGGGCTGGATTACTGTGCATTGTTGATGAGTCCATGTCTCATCACAAAGTCATTTTACCAAGACGCCATCCAGTCTTCCTCCTATGAGTCGCTAAAGCTCCTTATTGCAAAAACTACTTTCAAAGATTGGTCTTTGATTCCTCACATCAAAATCAAGCATACAAAGTAGCCATTTTCTTTACACCTTTGCCAGAATTAGAAGAATGTGAACATTCAATGAGACAAAACAAAATAGAAATTCATTCGAATTACACCAAGACCCATCAGCAATTTTTTTTTGTGAACAATTTGATGTAAAAGTCACCAAAGGCTATTACTTCCTGGTTGTAATGTTTGACCATAATTGGAATTGTTTCTAAACACTTTACTACCTCCATTCCAAAAGATCAAAAGTCAGGAGGATTTTGATTGACACTCCTCAAAATCCTGTTACAGTAAACAGGATATGGTGTAAACAAATTCAATATTCTGTGATAGCTCATACAGACAAACTAGTTACCCTAGTCCTCTATTACACCTACACTGGGCTGTAAAGCATGAACTCAAACTTGCCAAATAAAGGATAAAAACAGAATTCAACCATAAGATCACACACCATAACTAT
>JAVSBT010474537.1:0-19360 GCA_033118115.1 Pharyngocirrus eroticus
AGACTGAAAAGATTAGGAGCAAAGGTTCTTAAATACCTTTTATCACATGCCAGGTACCTAACTGCCTATGTGTGTTACAAACATGTGAACATTTGTACATACATAACAACATAACTATTATGAGACACTCCAATAACAAAAAAAATATAAAAAATTAGTCGATTGCAACCATAAAAAAGAAATGTGGTTCAGGTGTGGTAATTCTGCTGCTTGATAATTAAAGTATTTTTTTCAGATTAAATGGCTTGAATGCACTCTTAAAAGGTTAAGATGGACGTCTACTCATCTGACATTCTGTAATTTTCAAAAAAATAACAGTTTTTTGGGGGTGTTATTAGTTTTTCCAAATGCTGTACATTACATAAATAATAATGGTACATATTAGCAAAATTGTTATTGGCTCCAAAATTCCAAGAAATAAATTATTCTATATTGTAAAAAGAATATTTTTTTGAGGATCGTTGACCGATTACGTAATTGTACTACACAGTCAAGTGAGCAGTCATATGACCAAGCCTTCTAGATTGAAGTCATAACTTTATGCAGCAAGGGAATCTTTCCTCAAATAATATCTTAGTTACAATGTAGTTCGAACAATTCTTTTCACATTCAGATTATTTGATATAGTAGCAATGCCATAAACCATATTGCCAAGACTGTGAAGAATCTTCTTTCATACTGATATGCAGTATCACATTTTACAATATGCTCCCACTTCAGGGCAAATATCTCTGGTCACAAATTTAACTGCAATAAGTCTTTACCCACTGAAAATTTCCGAATCAGAATTCATTTTATGGAAATGAATATATCATGACATCTGATTTTTTAAATATCAAGTGACACTTGTTTGCCACTGGGCAGAAAACATTCAGACTACAAAATGGAAAAGTAGTAAACATTTTGCACAATTAAATGAAACTAATCAAGAGCAGACATTAAAAGTTTAATCGGTCTATTAGTTGTGTATTCTATTCTCATCTTTCCTAGAAATACAACCACAACATTGGTGGATGTGTGGCAAATAACAACCATAATGAAGGCTTATAGTTTATTAGCTAGTTCACCGTGTACCTGATTATAATTTTTTTCAGTTTAAAGAGGGTTCCAGCACTCTTAAAGCAATTTGTCTGAAATATGTTGGGTCTTTAACTTTTAAGCATTGTGACACACAAGGTGTTATCAAGGCCTTTAAGTTTAACTGTCCTCTGAAGATTATATTTGTTCAAATAAACCTATGATTCACATTTCTTTCATGTTACATCATTATTTTTATGTCATTTCAGATGAGATGGGATGAGATGTGATAAGAATCACTCTATTTCTATATAAAAACATGGTATTATTGTAAAGCTCTGTCAAATTTTTGTTTCTGGTTATCAATGATAATATTAAATGATTTTGTTATGTAGTTTGATAAGAATAATGAGAATACAGACACTGATAACTATAACTGCTTGAGAGAGAAAGCAATTGGTTTGCCAAGGGAGTCAAAGAGGATATTAATATCATTATAAACCTCAACAGGGCCCAGGGCCAATATCAACTTCCAAGAATATACAGAAACATCTTGGGACAGACTCCACTTTGCAACCACTTGGGAAATCCCATAATAATTATATTCTCCTGGCAAACTGACATCAGTAGTCCAGTTGATACAGGTATCAGAGCAACATTGAAAGCTCCTAAAAATATTAGCCTTGTAATGTTGTGTCAGAAAAAAGAAAACCTTTTTAATGTTGATAATGGCCATGGTTAGACACACTTTTGGAAAACAGTTTCTGAATCAATTTCAAAAGTGTGTCTATAATTATTATTATCACTGTTGTTTGCATTACATGTACTATAAGATGTCATGACAATATCATGCCAGTGAGTTTCGTTCAAATTATGTCTCTATGCCCTGTCTGAGACATCTTCTAACAACTGCAATTTTACACTAGGGGAGAGCAGGGTCAAATGTCACAGAGGTAAAATGTCACCAGGCCATTATTTCTAGATTGGTAGGGAATTCCATTATCAAACTTCACAATTAAAAGAACCCCCTTTGGTGTCTATTGACCGCAACATGTCACATTATTTTTTCCCATATATTTCTCATTAAATAATAAATGCTTTAATATTTTTGTAATTTGATGTGTGAATATGAAAGGTGATTATATGTTTCTATTTGTGACTGACAATAAAAGGTTTATCTTGATTGGAATGACGCCCCAGTAACCTACACTATCTGAGGAGCCTTTCTAAGTTCACTATAACCAAACATGTCATGTTATGGCAGAATATAGAAACATGCCATCAAGTGTGTAAAGGTACATATCACCCCCATGTCAAATGGCCATGAATAGGTATGGTGGTAATGTGAGAAAGACTTCCAGATGTGATCAGTTGACTTTGGGGTGTACATGGTTCCTTTGGTAGAAACAGTGATAGGAAACCAATGCATGATTTTGCTTACTGATAATATATACTACACTAGTATAATGTTCAAATGTTATTTCTAGATATGCACGTACAAACTCTTGCAGAGACTATATGAGTGTGAAGTTACACATTTTTCTGGCCCTTCAAAAGTTGATACAGAAAAAAAAATTAAACAGCCTGAAAGACCAGCACAAATTATGCCTACAGGGTTTATGTGAATAGGAAGTTGCAACATAATTATTAATACCAGAAAAAACCCATTAACAAGATGAGCAGTTGTGATTTTTTTATGGTGGGAAGATCATGACCCCCTTGATCAGTAAAAAAACTTGAGCATTCTACCTATGCTAATGGCTCACTATTAAGCCTCAACATCTGTATGATTATATCCCAATCTTAGAATCCGTAAGAAGATACAATTCCAAAAATATCATACCTGACAATGCTATCATAGTATTTTATCTAATTTCCATATCCTACACTTGTATTATCTAACATTAAAAGTCATCATCTCATCCACTGAATGATAATAGTCGTGTAGGTGTTTTTTCCAGAGGTATGACGTCCAAGTGTTGCATTCTATTTCTATCAATAATTTGGTTGATGAGATAAAAGTGTGAAGACAAAAATATCAAACTAGGCCATTCCCCACAAAAAATTATTTCCTTTCCGCTAGGAAAATATAGTCTTTTCAGGAAGGAAGGAATTATCTCTTTCTATTCATTTTTCTTTCAGCTAAGAAAACGTATTGGCAATCAACACTTTTTATAAGTTTTAAAGGTAACACATGGCCAAAGATGCGTACACATTAAAATATGCTGTACTGTCTACAATATCAAGTGCCCGATTATAAATAGTGAATTTGTTTTATTACAGGAAACAGATTTATTCTAACAAATGGCCTTAGCACTAATCAAGACTTATCGCAGAAGGACAAACAAACAACTTTCATTTCTCCTATACAAGATAACTAAAAGAGAAAGCAAATGTTTGTTCTATATTTGCAAACACATTGGGGCATTTTTTAGAAAGTTAAAGGTTGGTTAGTAAGTTGTTACATGTTATAGTCTAGTCCTATTCTCACAAATCTTAAAGGGTTGAGGCGGCTTTGTTTTAGTATTGCTTGGTAAACAGTGGTTTTACTCTATTTTGGATCCAAAAAAGCTGTTGACCAAGGTGTACTTTCCCGTTGAAAATGTCAAATAAGAGACAAACAAAATGGCTTCCTCTCTACATTAAAATAATCATAGCTTTCTAAGAGTCATAAAAACACTATCTGTAATAAGTGCTGCACTTAAATGTCTTAAAATGTTCAATGTTCAGGAATTCAAAAGGAAACTTTTATGATAGAGATTCTACAGCATTCAGGATGGGGAATAAGATATAGCTGTCAGTTAAACCCATTTTTTTTTGCAACCCAGAAATTTGAGTCATACCTTTTTCTGGATATTGTGACTTGACATGATAATAACTTCCCGGTGTTGGAAAAAATTATACATACTAAAAAAATAATAAATACAGCTTAAGCTATAAGTAGTTGTCTTCCAGATGATGAATTATCAAAGTGATGATAGGAGACACATTATGGAGTCAATAGACACCATGGAATTTAATCAATTATTTGTCTGTGTATTTTAAATTAGTTTTTTTTCTAGTAGTGACTAATATACCATAACGTCAATACTTAGTGAATTAAAAGACTTAAAAAATAAACTGAAGGTTTCTAGCAATCACTTATTTATACATGGGTAAGGAGTTTCTTGTGTTCTTTAAAAGTGTTTTTAATATTACCGAGTTTAACTTTTATCACTCAATTGAGTCTACCTATTGTACTGATAATCTTAAGTTGCCAAAACAGTTCTAATACGTTTTAGATCGATTTTTTAATTTCGTAGTGTAACCTCCCCCCCCCCCCCCGTATTATAGTGTCAAATGACGACATAAAATAATGAACACTGTTTGTTTATGTCGTCATTTGACGCTTTCAAAATGGGGGGGATGTCATAAGTATTTCTTCTTGTTCTAATAAGCTTATAATTCATATAATATAAACTTGTTCGAAATGGCCTAGTGGTTACGCTGTGTGGACATGACTCATGCGCCCCGGGTTCGAAACTTGGAGCAGTCTAAACATTTTTACCATTTTTAAATTATCCCACAATATGGATTTCCGTGAAAAAAAGGGATAAAAAAAAAGTAGCTTGCAAAAAATTGTTCCCCAATGACTTTGTAGATAACAAACATTAAAACAAAACATTAAAATAATGATGTTAGATATATAGGAAGTTCTACTTTTAAAAAAAGTATAAAACTCTCCTAATGCACAGCAATAGTAAAGAAAAGATGAATAAGTTCCAGTTAAGAAGTGTGGTATGAAACCTACATATTTCAAGTCATCATGGACTTTCTTCAAGGTTAATTTCATAGAACTCTTTTTGAAATGGCTATCAACACATTTTATTTTTTACTGAAAATCAAGTGGTTTTACTTTCACAGAGCTCACAGCAGTGCTTTTTTCCTAACCCTTTTTTGTGAGAGTTTCCTGGCACAATAAGGACATTGCATGATGCTTCACCAGACATAATATTGTCAATTTGGTCTGATTTGATAAGCCCAAATAAAGTCCGGGAAGTAATATGGCCCCTTGGGAAAATCTCTTACTTTATGTTTCATTACCTTTGTGGACTTAGTTTCTATTTCTATTCTATTTCTAAAATATACTAACATACGCTATTCCTGAGGAAATTCGCTGTTAGAACTAAATACATTTATATTTGGACTGCCAACTACATGTATATAATGTGTTAAAGAGTTTCAAAGAGTTAGACAAATAGGGAAAATAAAGAATGTTTGTGGATGTCTATTGCTCTAGATGAAATTTGAGATTTTTTTATCATATACTTATAGATGTCTTGTGCCATTTGGGTTTGGTCATTGAAACAGGTTATTGCTAGTGTCAACTTGCAGTTCCCCTTGTTACTGCAAGATTTTGAAAAAAAGAACACAAACATTTATCATTTGACTTATTATTCAAATATAAGACACTCCCTAACAGAATCAAAATTCCACAAAATGAATTACACCAAATTAAAAAAGAGAGATATTTCATCAATAATGGATGTCTCAGGTTCATTTTCAAATCCTAAATGATTATGCACAGCCAAATTAATTAAATTTGGCCATTAATTGCAATTAATTGCACTGCATTAACTCTTATGTGTCTGACATCAAAAGGAAGAGTGCAGCAGTCAATTGATAAATGACCTGAAGATAATGTGACCCTTTTTTTGTATCAAGATGAGACTAAATTGGTGATACCTTCATCAAGGAGATTTTAAACATTATTTCATCACCAGTTGTCTAGCTGTGACTAGTTTCTTGATTAGTTCAAAAACTAATTATCTACCATGAAAACAGTAAACTTTGGAACAAAATACCCTAGGTCTGAAGTATGGCCATTTTGGACATCTTTTGCTTGATTATAATTTACATATGTGTAGAACCTGCATTATCAGACCGCCCCATCAGCCAAGAAAAACATAAAGATTACTAAATTTGGATTTGATTTACTTAAATCAACAGGGTTCAGTCCATTTGTTTATATACAATCTCTTACGTTTGTGCTTTACTTAACTTTTTTATGATTAGAAAATAACCTGAAGACAACTTTTCCACTTTTGTAACTTTGCCAACTCTTTTTAATAATTTACAAATAAGAATGATATCATGGTCTTCAATTAAACTTATTTTTTGTTTGTAAATTTACTTCAAAAATGTGATTTAGAATCTTGTGAGATTGGGAAAAGTTAATCATTTGACTAAAAAAAATAATCTTTCATTCATAATATTACTCATAAAATATCAGAGAGCTTTGCTTGGTTGTTTCTAGTACTTTGCATAATTATAGAAGTCCCTATTTTGATCTGAATGTATTTGATTTTTGTTTATGATTTTCTTGAACATTATACGTACCTGTTCATATTGGACTATTCTTTAAGTTTACCATGTAAAAAAACACATCAGCTTTTACTTATTTACAGATCAAAGAGGTGATCAAGGTTAATTACCCATATTTTTTCCCATACATTTTGCCAAGATAAACTGTTTGACGCCACCAAAGGACCTTTCTTTTGCCACAGAAAGTCAAACTAATGTTTTAATGGCAAAATGAGCGAGCTATTAGGTTTACATTACAACACACTCTTTAAATTGTCTTGATTTGCTAAATCAAGGTTTTGATCTATGGTTTCACTTGCAAAATTTCTTTTGGTAATAGGTGACGACACTAAACACTTTAAAAAGTCATCCAATTTATGCTCTAGAACACCTACCAAAGGGGAATTTAGATTGGCTCATTAATGAAATAGTTTTCAAGAAAACTCTGTTCTTAGAATATATTTATTTGTGATCATTACAAGAATTACTTCCTAAACCCTAATCATAGAGCTAGAGACAATTCATCACTAAGATGCTGCTAGGGTTGCAGCGGATTCTGAACAGAGTATTTGTACCAGAACAAAAGGTAGTTTAGCACCTTCTGCATGACTTCCTTGTTCATGTTGCAATTACATTTGAAAAACAATGACACTGTGCAATGAGGAAAGCTCATGCAATACCAGACTGAAACTCCTTCATGTAATAATGTCTGTAGTTAAACACACTTTATGGAAGCGATTTGAATCAAATCAAGTGAAGCCCTTGGCTTAAAAAGTGTTTCTAACCACAACAATGTGTCAATTCAAATCGATTGAAATCATGTGAAATCGTTAAAAAGTGTGTCTGGAAGCAAATTCAAACCAAAATAAAAAGTAATTTAACTCCACATGCAGACGTTTGAAAAAAAAGATTGAATTGATTCCAATAGTGTGTCTAACATGCACAGCCTCTATGTAGATGACCTTTAATCTTGGAAAGATAAAAGATGATGTATTGATCGAGATAATTGCAAATAAATTCAAAAATGAACCTATTTGGAGTAGCTTTTTTGCTTCATTTACCAGTAACATGAAAATATCAAATTGTCAGCTGTTAATACTGGTATTATACTGACACACCCACCCATGATATAATACGATATGATTCTAATATGTTAGATTTAAAAAAAAAGTTCAATGTTGTCATTGAAAACAAATTGCAGTACAGTCTTCCCCATAACATTAGTAAAATAAATTGTTTTTTTAAATTTCAAGTGATTTGATGATGAAAAAAAGCCAAGATCAAAATTACATGTTGCCAAGTTGTTCTATGTCATTCATTTTGGACCAAGCCAGGTGACAGCATAGCATAATTGGATATTTGTTGTGATGATGATTATTATTTTAAAGTCTACAGCTATGGTATTTCATTAATGCTTAGTTCAATGAGCTATGAGATCTAAGTTTCCAGGGAGTTGCAGGTGTTTGTAGAGTCAGGAAAAAAGGAATAATTGAAAGTTTGTCCTAGAGGTTAAGAATATAACCTTGTCATGTCAATAACCACGTAAAAAAAACTAGTTGAAAATGTAGTTGAAAGCTTCTGGATCTAACAAACATGAAACTTAACTCTGCTTTTAAAAGCAATAAGATTCAAATGAAAAAAACATTCCACATTTGGCCTAGTGTTGTATTACAGTAAGAGCATAAAATCCTACAGGAAAAAAGTACTAGTAACACCTGTCTAGGAAAATGATGTATTTTGTTGATAATTATATTGCTTTGTTTATGATGCTACACTGTGGGCCTGAGGATGCCAGTGAAATAGTTACAAAAGAATGCAAATAAACTGCAAAATGAAACTAATCAGACTTTTGCTAATTTTTATGTATTATGTTGTAGGTTTCTGTGAGTTTTTCTTGTTTTTTACTGTTATGCGTTCATGGGACTCCAAGATAAATTAAGATAAGATAAAACTCTAGTACCCTGAAGATACAGCTGGAGATTATTTTTGTTAACTGATTAGGTGAACATGATGTCATCCATGGTAATAATGTGATATCCAAAGATCCTCATGGCACTTTACAGCAAATAGATATTGGTTAATAGATATCAACTTCAAATTAAAGGCTTTTCTAAAAGGGTGAATTATAAACAAATCAATACATTTACTCTGACGGATTCTTTTGCCTCTAGTTTTATCAATCAACTTGAAGTTTTAAACTCTTTCTACAACCCCCATCTTTATGATTATTAATGCAAACAAAAAGATTAACACCCTGATGATGAAAAAGATTATGACAATAGTAAGTTTTCCAGAACTAATCAAACAGGTAAGATTTTTCATAAATTTCATTGAGGATTTCCCTGTATGGTGCTAATCTTTTTACCCAGCATGACATTAAACAAAAGAATGAATTTTATTATTAGTTAAGGCTTCTTGTGCTTTTTCAATAGTGGCTTCCATATCTATTCTGCACAGAAAATAAAAATGGTAGAAAGAAAGGAAGAAAAAAAGGTTGCAAACTTATAGTATACTCACACATAGCCTCTCCTAGAAACCACCTATCCTTTGAATAGAGATCTACAAAAGCTGAAGGCATGCATACAACTATGACCAATAAGTCAGCAATACTTAAATTCACCAAGAAAAAGTTTGTTGAATTTCTCATATCCTTGTTTCGCCATACCACAATCACCACAAGTATGTTTCCCACAACTCCTAAGAGGAATATAACAGTGTAGAAAATGGTCACACATACTAAGATATAAGATGGAGGGTCAGGTACCACCCTATTTGACATGCATCTCTTGTAAATATCCAGTTCTGATATGTTTGATGAATGCAAATCTGATAAATTCACCGATACATTAAACTTGATATCGCAACCAGTCATCTTTTAAAATTTCACCAAATCCTTTATCCTACAATTGAAAACCAAGTTACTATACCATGTCTCTAATCCCAGTTTGTAAAAGTTAAAAGTTTCTTGTGAAATAAACTGTGAAACACCTGAAAATGAATCCTTGTTCCCAGATTTCATTGCCTTAAATTGCACATTTGTTACAAATGTTTCTTTTTGGTAAGTTTCAGTATAGACCTCAGGATTTTCCCCCTTTCTTTTTTTTGATGACAGATTCCTAATTAGGTGCTGCTCAATTTGAAAGAACATGTTATAGTCCATTAACAATGCTTTTTCCATTAGCGTAAAGCGTAAAGAGCATTGCAAATCCAATAACATTGTCAGCATTTGTGGTGGAGCCACTGATACTGGATAGCTGTCTTCATGCTTGTTTTCAATATTAAAGCTATGTTTTCCCACTAGGGTAAATCTAGGCTGTGTTAATATAAGTTGAATGGAAGACAACAATCATTGCAGCAATAAAAACACACTAATAATGAAACAATTCAAATGGCAGAAAAACTACTCTATACTATAGAGACATTATAGAAAACTACTATAGAAGTGAAGAATAGTTAATTGAATAACTTATTTAAAAGTAGGGAAAAAGCAAGTCAAAATACCAAAGTGCCATACCGATTGATATCAAGACAGTTTGTGCCATGGGCATTAGCACATTTTCAATAATTTTAAATAATTTAATATAGATCTATATTTTAGCAAAAGCCTTCAAGTGCCTGCACCTTTTACACAATTTTGCTTTAAGAGTTCTAGACTTCTAGTATAAAGTATAGGGTAGCAGTACACCAATTCTTCTCCTTTGGTGCCAGCACTTTAAGTGCTTCCTTTCAGATCTTTTTTTATCATTTTAGTAATGAAAAAGTTCTTTTTATCCAAACTAAAAAACATATGTTTACCTTTGAGAAGAATTATTCAACTTTGGAACAATGTTATTTGAGATAATTGCTTACCTCTCATGACGTTTCTCCCTCTCCTAGAGGGCTTGATCACATGAATGACATGAATGGTCATCTGATGTTGTTGTTTTAAATTTCGACCAAGTTGGTCTGTGGTCATCTTCAGACTGATGTATACCTTTGTAATGTATTTTGCTTTTACTGTAATGCAACTTTTTAAGTTGAAAAAAATAAAGTGAATGTGACTTGACATGTCTTCTCTTTTTTTAAATTTAACAGAGAGAATTCAAGAAAAAAAAAACATCCTAAAACCAGGCAAACCTGTATCTAAAAATAAACCGGAAAGCAACTGTTAATTTGTTTATTGTTAGCCTGGAAGCCAGCAAACATCCAGGTAAAGCTCTTTCCCCTCATTTCCTCATTTAGTGCATTAGGTAAGGATAATTGGATTGACTACATCTACATAACTTTGATTTCACCTTATGTGTATAAAGCTTAAAGCGTTGTATTCATTTGTGAGGAATTGGTATACTACTGCCCTATACTTTATCCCACAAACTCTTAAAGCTACTGGTGTAAATGAATACAGCGCTTTAAGGGAGAGAACAAGAGTTAGATATGGATAGATAGATAGAATAAAATAAAAGGGCTATGCTAAATCACAGTTTTAGGATACAAAACAAGATTTTTAGAAGTGTGAGGGCTCCCAACCATACACTAGAAATACAATTTCCTAACACATTTTGAAACGTTAAACTTTTATTTAAATGTTTACTTTAAGAACCAAAAAAGTCAGCCTAAAAAGTTTTTGCCTGATTTTAGGACTAAATTTGACAACAAAGCAACATTTCAAAAAACTAAATCATGATAAAAACAAGCCTGGCCAACTTACCATGGCAGTGAAATACTTTTAGAGAACAAATACTTCTTCTGCATATTGATTTTGATCTTTTTTCTCAATTTATTGATTAGATGATTGTACACGATATATGTCTCTTTCTCTCAGTCCGCGCTTCGGTGGACCTCATGAGTTCACTCAAGCCTCTTCTATCTGCCGCTGCTGTTAAAGCTGCTACCATTCTATATCCTACATGATAATTGATATGTATTTGGTAATAAAGTTTGAAATTGAATAATTCGTTTGTCTCAAACATTAATGTTTTGCTGATTATCATTCATCAGATTAAAATATGGGCATTCAATCAGATCAAGCACTAAAATATGATGCTTATTTTGTTGCTTTTGACTAAATTATATAATTTGCATTGAAAATACACATTTTTACATAGACCAAATTGAACAAAATCACCGCATTTTTAAACAATATTTCAATAACGCCAATGAAGAGACCTTACTTCTGGAAGTGTCTAATTTTCTAGTGACTAATTCTAATCTACTCACAATTTGTTTCATTTAATTTTTCTTTTAACTCAACTATGACTTACTTTTACATCAACGTTTCAACAACTGTCAGTGGTTTTCATCAGGATAATGGGGAACTCTATATTTCACCACTAGATGGAAATGTGGTGAAATAGGCTGTTCCATACAAGGTTTAGTCTATACGTCCCCTCGTCTCTATTCATGACAGGTCTTGATTTTCTCATCCATATAGCCCCCTTGATCCATCTAACTGTTCTTTTGCTTTCTTCGTCCATAACTCTTGCCCCTTCCCAGTTTATAATGCAATTTTTAATCATATTAAACATGGTCTGTGATGGCCAATTTATTTTTTTACATTTTGTGCTGTTTTCTTTTGACTTCTAGTAAATGTCCTCATTTCTGCTGTATCTACTATCTTTTTATGCTCTTTGTACCAGTTGAATTAAACGAAAAATTGAATGAAACATATTTTACCAACTGAATGAATTTATTTCAAGTACCCATAATTTAGTGTTTTTTTACAGTAATGGTACCAAAAATATTTACCCTCAAATATTTCTCCTATCCTTACAAAACACCAAATCCCCTCCGCCAATAAGATTGATCTAGTCAAGAAGTTATGAATATCACCTATAATCAGCAAAATATCTATAAGATACTGACTGATGGAAAATATAGCTGTCCAGGTATTAGAATCAAAGCTACCCTACAGCTTTTGTGTCGTCTGGAGTGGTCTGGTAGATCAAGAAATCTGACATGTTCTGTGAAAAAGGGCATGTCTAAGGTCCTAATCTAACCTGTTTAAGTACAGTAAGAAAATTTCCAGGAATATTATAAGTAGACTGAAGATGACAGAATTATTAGGAGTTTTTTTAGAACACAAAAGGCCAATTATTTTGGATAAATGTTGTTGTCTAGAAACTCAAATGACAGAGCTTGTTACAATTCATGGTTCAATAAAATTCCAAAACATATGAATGTCAATCCCAAATGATTTTATTTAAATTTACGATAAAGTGGTAAACTTATTAAATCAAGGTCACCTTTATGCCCTTAAAGAGTGGTCACAAAGGTGGAGGTGACAACTTTTATTCCAGCGACCTTCTATCCCATGGCATAAGCAATAAGGTTAGAGATAGGGTTACAATTAGGTTAACCTTACCCTTAACCTTACCCTTACTCTAACTCTAACCATGACCCTATATTTGTGCTTTTGTCTTGTTATCCCAACTTAATCATGATGTATAAAACATTATTGTAAGCATATTCATCATCACTATATGAAGCTAATACCATGGGAAAGATGGTGAAACTTTAATTCTCTGCCCTATGTATTAGAAATGAAGAACATCTAAGACATAATCTGATTTGCGGAAATTCATCTGAACACCATAAGTGTAATCCAGTGTGGGGCATATAATGCATTGACAAAGAATTGCAGTGAAAATAAAGAAAATGGCAGCTTACAGCATGCAATAATGAATTATACATATTGATTTTGATCTTGTTTCATCATTTACTGATTAGATTGTGATATGTATCTGGAAATAAAGTTTGAAATTGATTTATTAATTTGTCTCAAACATAAATATTGGCTGTTTATCCTTCAACAGATTAAGATATGGACAATCAGATCAATCATTAACATTTGATGCTTACTTTACTTCTTTTGACCAAATTATATAATTTGTATGAATATTACCTACATGTATAAACAGTAATATTTCAAAAAAAGATATCTACAGATGGAAACTAAAGCTGTTCAGATAATAGTTTCAAAGCTGCCCTACAGCCTTTGTGTCGTCTGAAGTGGTCTGGGAGATCAAGAAATCTAACATGTTCTGTGAAAAGGAACATGTCCTAGGCCTAAATTTTATGTTGAAGTTTAGTAAGAAAATCTCTAGAAATATTATGATTATGGAGCCTGAGGGTGACATTGTAGAATTATTAGAGTTTTTTAAAAAGACGAAAGACCAATTATTTTGGAAATGTGCTGTTGTCAAGAAACTCAAATTACAGGGCTTGTTACAATTCATGGTTCAGTAAAATTCATTGTCATAAAAGGCATTTCCAAATGGAAAAAATATATTTTGTATAAAGTGGTAAACTTATTAATCAAGGTAACCTTTATGCCCTTAAAGAGGGGTCACATTGGTGGAGGGGAATGACTTTTATTCATTAGACCCTCTATCCCATGGCATTAGCTATTAGGTTAGAGATAGGGTTACAATTAGGTTAACCTAACCCTAACCTTAACCCTTATCCTAACCGTAACCAAAATCCTAACCCAAACACTAACCTAAACCCTTACCCTGGGCAGGGTGCAATTTACTCTTTTTTTGGGAGGTGGACAGAGGAAACTAGTAATAAATCACACCCTGACCCTTTAGTTGTGCTATTGTAAGTATAATTATACACCATCATGCCATGGGAAAACTAGTCGACACTTTTATTATTCTCTGCCCTAATATAATATGTGATAAAAATAAAGAACATCTGAGACATAATCTAATTTGTGAACATTCATCTGGACATAATGGTGGCCATCTTTTAAATTAAGTGATATTTTGACAAGAAGTGTCAATTAAGTGTAAAAAAAAAAGAAAGGTATAGAGCAAAACAACTGTGTAGCCTTCAGTCCTTCAAAATTCTTTCTTTTTAGGCCCCCTGTGCACATGATAAGCAAGAGTAATAGACAATTTTCTTGATGAAATATAACCTACCATTTTATAGACTTACAGTTGACATTTACAAGTACGGTTTCAACTTTTTGTACTTACAGGAGTATAAGAAACATGTTTTTTTGATACAAAAGGTATCTAAAAGGTAATGATTTTGAACTTTCATCCTATATAGTATTGATAAACCCATAAATGCCAGTTCTGACCAAACTTCCCATGTTAAATTCCCATAGGGATTTTTGAAATTATTTGTTTAATGAATTTTACTCTGTTGTGGAAATGATCTTTCATACAATCTATAAAACAAATCTTGAAAAAACATTTTCTTGATACTTTAAATGTAAAACAAAATCCCATGTTTGCAATGTTTTGAATACTCCTGTAGTTATCAAGAGTTTGTTGCACTATCTTAGTCTATAAGAAAAGAAAGAATACAATTTTTCATTGAAGAAGAACAAATGTTGGGTAAAAGCATGATGACTAACTCTGATTTATTGCTAAGACAAATGCTTAACGTTGAATCATTGAAAAGAATACCATTTTTCATTGAAGAACAAATGTTGGGTAAGAGAATGATGACTTGATTTATTGCTAAGACAAATGCGTTATGTAGATAGCACACTAGTCTTTTCGAAACAGTTTCATTTGAGGATTAGGATTAAATACTCCTGTTTAAAGCTAAAATAGGATTAAATAGTCCTGTTTAAAGCTAAAATGTGTAAAAATGGTGATACCTTTACTCAAAAGTTACAATTCAATGACTTTAATCCTTTAATCCTCAAATGAAACTGTTTCGAAAAGACTAGTGTGCTATGTACACTAGTCTTAAGCCATCACTAATTTCCCACTTTACACAAGGTAACCAAAAAAGAGTTTATTTTTTTTGTGTGTTCTCACTCCAATGGCTTTACAAGTAAGAGCAATAGTTTCGCTTGAATGTCAATGATTTAGGAAAAAAATAGGTTTATTGAGATGTTCCTATATAGAAGCAGAATATAAAACATGAGTTTTGGTGGTTTTTTTAAATTTGTCTTTCAAATTAACATCTATGAAACACAAATAAATACAATGAGTTGAAATTGGTAATTCAATTTGAATTTTGAAATTAAAAATTGACAAATATCATGATTGTGAAATATCAAAACTTTTATAAGAAGTTATTAGGGCTTGGTTTTATCCTACAATCATCTAATTTTAGAATGTTCAGCTTTTAATTATGCATGTATCAAAATATATGAAATCGATATGCAAAAGTATTTGTTGCTGTAATCTGCCATTCTGTATTCAATGCTAGTTGTCAGCTAGAAAAAATGAACTAGCTAGAAGTTAATATTCTACAGTATGGTTGGACATATACGCCAATGGGCGTCCAGTCCATTTTGTTCCTTTTTTTATTGTAATACTCTGTAATGTGCTTTTGTAATTTGTAATTTATTTTGGAATAAAAAAGCCTGTTGGTAAAAAAACCAAAAAACCAAACTTGTGAAGGGAACACTTTGCTCCTTTCAGTCGTACCAACATGAAAAGAAAATAGCAAGTTTATAGTCTAATTTCAATCAGATGAGACCAGCCAGACCAATTTTAAGAGCCAAATTTCCATTGACCAACTACTAGTAATCAATTTGGAATGGCCTGGTAGTGTTTGTACATGTTGGCCTGGCAGTGTTTGTTGGCCTAGTAGTGTTTGGTCATCGAAATAACTTTATTATAAAGTCTAGTACCCGTGCTATTTGACATTGTTGTGTATGTTTCAAATGAATCAGGATCCCAGTACATCGGCTTACAAATGAGTTTCCCTTCTTCTTCTTCTGTAACAGAACAGCCCATGCAATTTTGTCTTAGCAAACAAATCATAAGACAGTGAAGGTCAGATTCCACCACAGAAATGGGTTCAATCAGTGCGGAGGATGGCCAAGGTACTGTCAGATCATTTCCAACCAGTTTAAAGTGGCCTTGATATAGGTTGGGAGTCACTATTGGCAGGTCTGTTTACAAATAAAGCACACATATGGTCATATTTATATTTAGTTTAAGTGTTTATTCAAATAGTTTTTAAAAATGATCAAAAATAAATCTAAATGTAATGTTAACAAAAAATTACTTTCAACAATAAAGTGTCATTACTGTTTTAAACCACACTTCACAGTTGACAGTTACACATTTTAATATTAATGATAACTGTGTAAATTATTTAGGATTCTTACTTTCTATTGGACTATTTTCATTTTGTTGTTTACAACAATTTTTGAATATGATGCATAGGCTTCATTGGAGGATTCGATTTTGTTGAAATATACCATTATTTTTGTTCTGACAGCTGAAAGAGGTTTATCTTTGATAAAACAAAAACTAGTCATTTTCATCATCTTGGTCAAGAATTGTAAAAACTGTCCTATCATGTCACTTCTGCGTGGCCTATGGGGTCTTCAGCTGCCTATAGAATGTAGCTTTAGTCTGCATACAGTATCACTAACTATCAGTAACAAAATAATGATACTAACGTCCCTTTGTTTTGGTAAGGGGCACTGTGATGTTAAAGAGATGGCACAATTCTTATTTGAAAGAAATGATGCATAAAAAAACACTATTAACCATGTTTATTACTTTATTTTAACTATGGACTTTTAAACATTACTCTGGGAACATGCCCCCTGTGCCCCTTCCTTGGATCCCCCTATTTGGTGGCATCATAGCAGTTTCTGTGAAACTAAACAGCAAATATTGTATATCATATGTTACATGTACATACCCTGGACATAAAAAACAATCTCTGGTACAGAAGGATAATCCAAATTATCAGTGCCATGCAAATCATCAGGGCCATCAAACATCCATTTTCTATCCCTGAGAATAACTTCAATCTTAAAAGATTTATAGAGATAAAATGGATAAGGTTATGGATACATGTATATAAATAAATTAATTATCATTGTGCTTTTAATAGGATTTCAAAGTTGTAGTACCAAGGCTTTGTTTATCAGGTGAACTATGTAATTTACAAAAAAATATATATTAAGAGTTATCAACCATTTATTTTACCTTTGCATAAGTCCATCCATTATAATCTCCTGGGTTCTTACTTATCTTCAAAGATGACAATGGACCAATAACATGGTCACCAGTATTAATACTTAAGGCATCATCACTGCCAATGAGAGAATACAAAAAGAGATGCATTTTTCTATCAGTGTATCGTTCTGTGGTTTAATTTGAATAAAACTTTGAGGGTAATGAGGATCTAATTGCTGTTTTTGACATACACACACATAATTATGTCAAAAATTATCATTTTCAATAATAATAATACTATGAAAGATTAATACTATGAAAAAATATATTTTTGGCTTCAACTTCAAGACATCCTTAGCCACAGTCTGATATCACTCACATTTCTCTGCACTTGATTTCACATATAAAAAAAAACCAACAAGGAAAAAGGTAAAGATTTTTTTAATTTTTTACAGGCCGCATAGAATTTTGTAAGATACAAAAATAATAAAGACATACTCTTTTACAGTATCTTTATAGCTTTAATAAAGAGGGGTAGAAATTGGTCCATTTTTTCAGTGACTTTTATCCCTTCAAATAGTTATATTGTCATTTTGAAAAGGTATTTAGAAAATTCAATTAAACAATCATCCCCCCCCAAAAAAAATAAAAATAAATATTGATTTTGGAACTGCTGCAGCAGGTATACCTATCGTAGTCAAAGTTCCCATCCTCAGGTAGAAAAGGTATTCTTGCTGATTTTCCATAGCTTCCAAAAAGCTCTATGTGCATGGGGTCATTAGTACTATCATCACTACTTGTTGTTAACACTATGGTAAAATTCTCCCCTGTAAATAACGAAGAACACTTGATATTCTTTTTTTAGCCACCGAAATAATTATGATACATTGCTATGATAGGTTTAAACAATATACAGCCCTAAGTTATGAGTGAAATTCCATCATAATTTTATATTTTCTGAACCACAACTTCTTTCCAAACATCATAGGTGAGAAAAGATATAACTATATGATGATATCAATTTTACAGACATTTTGATATTTTTCATTAAAACATGAAATGAAAGAATATTTGGATATAAAAAATACTTGTTGATTTACTTACCTTTTAAAAGGATAAAATGACAGCCTAAAACAATAACGTAGACAAGGAATGACATATTCAAGTAGATTCTAAACTTTTCGGGCAAAGCACAAAAAAAAAGCTGATTCTTGTCTCAAGCAAAAATATAGAATGACTTCTTTTGTTTATCTATGGATACTTTTTATATCTGCAGTGGTTTTCTTTGGAGCTATTATTATACACATAGATGAAAATGAGATCAAAAGGCTCAAGATCTTCACAAATGAAAGAAGCTTATAAACAAATTATGTACAGTACGTGTGTATACTTACAATGGCAATATCTAAATTCTTTGTCTTAAAGACAATGCATTATATTCCAGATACTGGGTTACAACTATTTTGTTGTTATGAAACATTGTATTATTCTTTATTTCCTATAATGATTTGACATCAAAAGGGTTAAAATGTTTGCACTATAAAAAGGAGAAACTGATAAAAAAATGATGTGTACTTATATTGGCAACAATTGTTGTTATGGCACCTTGTATTCATTCTTTATAATCATTTGACATCAAAAGGGTTAAAATATTTGCACTAATGGAAGAAGCTAATGAAAAAAGATGTATACTTGTAATGGCAGTATATATTTCTAAATTCTTTGTTGTAAAGACAACACATTATATTCCACACAATGGATTACAACTAGTGGTGTTATGGAACCTTGTATTTATTCTTTATTACCTATAATCATCTGAAATCAAAATGGTTAAAACGTTTTTACTAATAGGAGAAACTAATGTTCTTATTCCAAGGTCTTTTTTTCTAATAATCATCCTTGTCCATGAAATGGGTTAGCCTTAGGAACACTTTAATTCCGTTCTTGATGTGGGGGTTTTCTGGGCTATCATAATTATCATTGTTCTCCTTCCTAGTAAATTTCTTTGACCTTGTAAAGCAGGAAAAAACTTTTTTCTCTTTTTCAAAATACTCTCTCTATATGTCTGAAATTTGAAAAGAGAGCTGACATGGCCTTAATCTTTACCATTCTATTCATTTGGATAAAAGACA
>JAVSBT010474648.1:0-18601 GCA_033118115.1 Pharyngocirrus eroticus
GTTACTCTAGATATCTGCGACTGACAGATATTTACAGATGAATCAATATGTCACATTGTGACCCATTTCACAAAGAGCTCTTTTGTAATTCTTGCAGTATCAGTCATAAAGGGTAAAAAAACTATAGACTGGAATTTGTTGAAATATTATAAACTAGGATAAAGTTTGTGGTCTTTTTTATCCTGAAGTAAACAGGCAAAGCAAAAACAACACCACTCTTATCTGGATTCTTGAGGTGAATTTGATTTTAAAAGCTACTCAGAATATCAAACAACTTCAATTTGAATTTGAATTGATTGACATTAACATATTTTTCATATGTCATAGTTAATACAATACAAGTCCTTACATCACATAATTACCATATAAGTACCACCACAATCACCATATATTTATTTAAAACATAGCATACAAAGGGATGCCTCTTATCTGGCACCTCTACAGGATGCAACAGATGAAAAAACAAAAATAACAAGAAATCAGGTCATAAGTTGATGGGGTTCAAATATTATCACTCTATAAGTGTCTTGCCCTTTACTTTGGAGACAAGTTTTGTATATTTACACTGATCTGCTTGCACTGTGAGCACTGCCATGTGTGAATACATGAAAGCATATCAAATTACGTCAAATGTAAGTTAATACTAAATAGCACTTTTATAGACCATGCAAATGTAGAACATATGAACATGATATGTTTTAATGAAATTAAAAAGTTGGTTAATAACAAGAACTACAAAGAGGTTTACAACTTGTCTCACAAAGCTGTCTACAGCATAGCAAAGGGCTAAAAACAATGCCTCTGTCTGTTTCCTTACACAAGATGACCACATGGGAGATCCCCTCACTGAATCCTGTGTATGTATCTTTGTTTTTTGGGATTGAAAGTATCCAAATAATTTCATCAAATGCCAACTTGCAGGATTGGGATTAAATAGCCTTTATATTTTCACTCTCTTCT
Organism: Pharyngocirrus eroticus; assembly: GCA_033118115.1. Lineage (NCBI taxonomy): Eukaryota > Metazoa > Annelida > Polychaeta > Saccocirridae > Pharyngocirrus > Pharyngocirrus eroticus. The sequence continues at coordinate 961 of JAVSBT010474648.1, forward strand.
TTTTTTTCTTTTCCAAAGACCAATTGCCACAATGACTACACCAGAAGGAGGCCAACAGACCACAAGAAGGTCAAGCATTACAACTAGATCCAAAAGTAAGTGTACTTTTGTGAAGGTAGAGGTATCACAAATGTTTTCAGGATGTTTCTACACCTATTGCATTTCATGAAAGTACTAATTGGTTAGTCTACCTCAAGCGGTACTGGTAGAAGGAACATTCTTTGAATTGCTTAGAGATGGAAGTATTTCTTTGTGGTATCTGAACTCTGTGCCTCTTTATGATATCATTAGAGAAATTAATATTGAAAAAAATTAGGACAAAATTGTAGAGAAATTGTTCATCTATGTTGTTGAAGTGAAGTTATGTTTTGATATAAATGTTAATTCTCAAACCACCTTTACCAAAAGGTGTTGTATCAGGAGTCAATTTACTTTTTTTCCTTTGAGGGACCCCCAAACATGATTATAAAGAAAATGGCTAAAATTTTCACATTTCTAAGGGTCCCACCTTATACTTTATAATGGGGTAAAAACGGCCGGTCCCTCAAGTAAATCGAATCCTGTGTATTGTAACCGTTGTCAGTCATGAGTATATTGAAAGTTTCATTTGCTTCTAGTACCTTCTGTATTGTATAATTTTATTTTATTTCCTTCACTCTGCATTGGTCATCTAGCTGATCCAGAGACAGCTGCTGTTCGGAGACTTGTAATTAGTGGCGGAATCACTAGAGACCACAGAAGAAGATCTTCAGTAGAAAAAGGTTACTACCAGCAAATTACATCATGGCAATGGCACTGATAAAAAAAAGGTTTTAGAACCAACATAGTAGAGATCTAGACACAGATGAATTATACTATTATGAAATCCTGACTTTGGAATTTGAATTGTCTCTGGATGAACAAGATGTTACATTTTGAATCTACTTCTGTTTTTCATTTGAACCATCTAGTCTTTGTAGTTTTTCATGCTTTATTCAATTGCAGTTGTTCATTATACTGTAACTTTAAGTGTCATTTCATTCAAATACATAGCATATTTTGTTTTGGTCATTAAAGATGAGAGTGGATCTAGGAGAAGGAGTTCTATTGGATCCTCAAGATCTTCAACAGGAAGTCCTGCAGGAGTTAGATCTGTCATAAAGAAAACAAGAGTATCGTCTTCATCTCCAGTTGCAGCAGCGGGTAAGGAAGGGGAATGTGTTGTCAAGCTGTCACCAGTAACCAAATCAGGTAATTTCACTTTAAACAATCAACTTCAAATCAGAGACACTTGGGTACCTTTATTTTGAGCCAAAAAACACAAGTCAACTCTAAACAGTTCATGCAAGTCAAACATCAAATCTAAATATTGTTTTCTTGAACATATTTTCTCACATTTTCTTTTTGCTACAAGTTACCTTCAAGATTTCCTTGACCCTAAAATTTTCATTTGTCGTAAAGTTACAGAAAAGAAAAAAAATGAAATATTTTCAATTTCTTTTGACAGATAGTGGAGGTAACAGGAAAAGGAGTCTACAAGGAAAAGATGCTCATGTAGCTGGTGTGGCAGGTAACCCACCACCAGAAAAGAAGAGGAGAACTGTACGCCTAAGTAGGGCTGGAGAGGTATGTACAAGTCATTCATTTCAGATAAAACTAAACGTTTGGAGCTTTTTGTAAGTTTATGATCATTTAAATATGCTTACATTTGCTAGATATGTGTAAGGATTACCATATGTAGAAATAAGCGTTTTTTTACGTTTACAAATCCAATAATTTTCTCTTCTGACTTTAACTTTCTGTCTCAAAAAAGACGCAAGATAGTACACCCAGTCGCTCACAAGAAAAACCTCCTTGTCTGAAGCTACTAAATGCTAGAGTCAATTTGTCGAGAGTTTTGAAAGACATTTGTGTACAAAATAAAAGCGTAGAAAATATTTCAAAAATGCAATTCAAAACAAGTAAAGGAGGGAAGCTTGAAATGGTCTTACAGAGACTGCATTTACAAAATGTTGATAAAACAAAGGTTGATGGTGAAGTGAATTCGAAAAAGGAGGAAAACTATATCACTTCTAAAAATGATGACAGTCCAATAGAAAGTGATAAGGAGAATTTTGTCACTAAAAAAACAGTACAAGATTCGATAAAGATTGATAAGGAAAATGAAATGGCTACAAAACCTGTACCCGATTCAGGAGAGAGCTATCAGGAAAATGGTATTGGTACAGAATCAGTACAAGGTTCTGTCAAAAACGATACCAAGGAAAATGTTTCTACCACTATATCAGCACAAGATCAAAGAGAGAGCTGTAGGGAAGATATTCTTACTGTAACTTCACCTCAAGGAATGGTGGAGGAAAATAACGGAAAATCCAGCATGACAGCAATACAAGATCTGAACAAAGTTGAAGTTAAAATTTACAGATATGAGGAATCATCTGATAAAGAAAGGGGAAATTTAAAAGTTCATGATAGAGACAAGCCTTGGACGGGGAATCAGCAGTCAAATAAGGAGTACAAGGACACTGATACAGAGTATTTGGAAATTGCAGAAAGTATTGAAGAAGAAGACAACAGTTTTTGTTATGATACATGGAGTCCACAAAAAAATATTAAATCAGAAAGGCCTGATATTAGTATTGATGAATCATGCAGCAGCGGTAGTTTGAAATCTGTAGGTTTAGATTTGACTAAACCAAATTATTTTGGAAGCTACGGGGATCATGTTACATGGAAAAATGAAATTGAGTCTACACTACAGCAAAGAATTACAGACCATTTGACTGACCGTGTGGTCAAATGTCCAAAGCCACAGAAAATTGAAACTGATAAATTTGGGGCCCAGTTGAAATATGGAGAAGAAAATGTGGAGGAATGTGGGAAGAATTTTCATGGCAATCTCGCAATTGATAAACAACCTGATGCCATGGAATTTGTGAAGAAAAGAAACCGGAAACAAAACTATGTATGGGGAAAAAAATAAATTTTAAAAAACAATTAATTTTTTGATTAAATTCTATGTTCATTTAGTCTGGTTCTTATTGGATTCACATTTTCATGGTTCTGTTCAATTCAGTATTTTGTTAAGCTAAATAACACTATGTTATTTGTTAGTGTTTTTGTTCAGGATTTGTGTTCATAACAAGCACTTTGCCAAAGAAATAAAGAGGCTATCAATCTTTTTTTATTAATTATTAATCATTATGTATCCAGTTCTCAAAAAAAGAGTTATAACATGAATGAAATAAATGAAATTATAAACATGATTATTTTGCTTTTTTAGCATTATTTTTATATACCATAACATTTACTTTCCTATTTAATCAATCATTATATTATAAAGAATGAAATTGACAATTGATATAACAATATGAATACTTAGCACATATATTTCTAGACAGACAAAATATTTATTTTTCATTTACTTCTTAATTTATAGGAGACTGAAAGTGATTACTACTGCTGGGTGTGCCATAAAGAAGGAGAAGTTATTTGCTGCGAGTTATGTCCCAGAGTCTATCATATCAAATGCCTGGGTCTAGAACATGAACCCATGGAAGATTGGGTCTGTCCAGAATGTGAAGTAAGTATCATTTTACTATACATGTCAAAAGATGAAATTGGAAAGATTTATTTTAAAATCAAATGTTCAGATTATGATATTTGTGAGATATGAGGGTTACCATGTGTTAACTATTATATTTACTAAGTTGTTGATTATCAATTCTGTAATTTTAGAAAATCATGAGAGCAGAATGTACAGATACCAGATCAAAGGCAATGGAGATGATATCAGTGGATATCTTATGTATCCTGCTGAAATATGCACTACAAAGAATGAAGCACCAAGGGGTTAGTAATATCTGAGACTATTTGATGATTACCAAAATGAGACCAGTAGGTTTCTGTAAAAGTATAGTCTAATTTAATAGATTTTTAAATACTGTATAACAGGCATGCTGTATAGTATCTGGAACCCAGTCTTTATTATGTCAAATGTGCTGAAAAAAAAAACTCATAAGCTGAAAATTATGTTCAACAATTATAGTGATTGCTTTCTATGATTTTTGATGGACAGGGAATACGATTGTTAGACAGAGTGCTTGGATTGACTTTGTCATTTGTTCTCATATTTTGCAGAGTGAACCTTTCCAAAAAGCTGTCGATTCACAAGCAGTACCAACCTATACTGATTATATCTTTAATCCAATGGATCTTGGATTACTTGAAAAAGTAAGCAGTTCTGTCTTAAATTGACGTATTGGGCTTTTCGTTTGCCTTTGAATATCTGTTGTTATGTCTTTATCAAATCAGGAAATTTCACACTTTAATGAATTTTCTTGTCGGAGTAGAATAAGAAAGCAATGAAAGTATTTTTTTTGTCTTTTATGATGTAAAGCTGTTGATTCATTATAACAAAGATGCCTTTTTTTTGTTTTCTTTAAGAACATAAAAAAGAAGATGTATGGAAGTACAGAAGCTTTCTTATCTGATGCCAAATGGATTTTACATAATTGTATTATCTTCAATGGAAGTATGTATTCCCCTTGATCTATTTACTATCTTGAATATTATAATAGTTTTGAGTAGATAAACAAAAGTGAAATTATTTCTCAGCAGATTAATGATTTATTTATTTGAAAAAAAGAACAAGTGAATTGTAGTAATTCTATTATATTTGTACAGATTATTGTTGTAATTTCTATCATAATAGAAGATCCATCCGTTCAGAAAACATCTTCTCTCTTCCAGCACACCACAAACTCAGTTCTAGTGCCAAAATGATCACCAAAATTTGCAAACATGAAATGAATGAGATTGAAATTTGCCCAGACTGCTATCTCAATTCTGTGCAAAAGAGAAAAGACAACTGGTTTTGTGAACCATGTGTAAGTAAAATACACTGTTTAAAAGTTACATAAGTTTATAATATCTGGTTGTTTTTTTCTCTCTGAAATTATAAAATATGCAATGTCTGATAAATTGGGACATTTGATTGTTACAACATCAATAACTCTCAAAACTAATGAATTATTGCTTTCTTTATTATAGCGAACCCCACATACTTTGGTTTGGGCTAAACTGAAAGGCTATCCATTCTGGCCTGCAAAGGCTCTAAGGGTTGTCAACGGACAAGTAGATGTAAGATTCTTTGGGGCTCATGACAGGGCTTGGGTCCAGGTGTCCCAGGTCTACATGTTATCAGAAGAACCCCCAACACCTGTGAGAAACAAGAAAGGTGCATTTGAAGAATCCATGGATGAACTCCAGGTACACATCAATAGAATCAAGTAAGTGGTAACAACATTTTGTGGAAAAATTTGTGTTTTTGCTAACTTAGTCTTGAAAGGGTTGACATTCTTCCAGAAAATCAATCTCTTACTAATAGCTTGAACATAACTTATCACTTTTGAAAGTTTACTTAATGGTGATTTTTTTGAGGGTAGTGAGAAAAAGTAGTTATTGGTTGATAAACTGTTTGGTAGCTAGATAAACATATGAAATTATCATGTTGTAAGGTTTTATATTATGTGATAAAGTAAGATCTTATGTTTCTTATAATTTCAGGAATAAATTTGGTTCATTTAATTATGCTGCATTTAAAACATCTTATCATCCTGAAAATCCATACAATCCAGGAAAAATTAGACTTGGAACAGATGCTCGCAAGAAAAAACTTGTTGTTACGATGGTGCCACTTGGTAATGCAGAGAGAGAAGTCACAGCTTCTCCAGGAGTAACAACAGGAATAGCATTGGCAGGAAAACAAGAGGATATTTCTCCTCGTGTGCATTTATTTAAAGATCTGAAAGTTAGCCAAGAAAAATCTAGATCTATATTATCAAAGACAGCTTCTGCAGTAAAGAATAAATACAGCAGTATTATTAAGACTCGTAGAAGTAGAGACATGAATAGTGCACAATCAGAAAGTGTGACAGAGGAAACATCGCCAGGCAATCTGGAGAAAAGTACAGAAAGTGAAGCTAAATCTGGAACTGTTAGTGTTAAACCTGGTGTGTTTGAAATAGAAGATGGTGTATTTGAATCTGAAAAAGAGGGTATAAAATTAGATCTGAATCCTGTGCTGCCAACTCTAAAAATCAAACTTCCAGATAAAAGCATTATTGACAGATTAGAAAGTAAAATAGAAAAAATTAAACAAGCTGAAGAGGCTATGGAAACAGATCAACCCCAGGAGTCTCAAGATAACACTGCCAAAGAAACAAAAGATTCAATTAAGGAAGATGGGGAAAAGAAACCTTCTACTTCTGAACAGATCAAAGATGATATGGATATCAGTTTACCAGAAGAAAATAGAGAAGAGTCAGCTCAAGAACAACCAGAAGAACCCATTCCACCTCCAGTAAACCCTAAAAATACGCTATTGAAAAGTTTAGTTGAATCTTGTAAAGCTAGAGTTGGTGCTACAGATGATGAGGTAATTAGATGTCATGGTCTATTTTGAGAGAAGATATGTTTCCTTATAAAGTTTTGTTAGTAAGCTTTGCATAGTGCGAGAAATTAAGACCTGTATTTCAGTCTGTACTATGAATCCAGGGGTCTATTTACTTTTTTCCCTCAGAGGGACCTGCAAACATGATTATAAAGAAAATGGCTACACTTTCAAAATTTCTAAGGGTCTGACCCTTTACTTTATGATGGGGCAAAAACAGCCTGTCCCTCAAGTAATTTGACCCTTGTGAATCTGTCTCTGCTTTGTCACAGTTTTCAAACAGATGTCTACTTAGTGTTTTGGTATATAATGCGTAATACAAGTTTTAGCTCCGAATTCGTTGTCGTAACCAATTAGTTCACATTTCTTAATTTTGTTTCAAGGAACTCGATAAGATGGACACTGAAGAAGATGAGGATGACAGCCAAAATGGAGAAGAAACTGCAGAAAGTATGACAAGTGTAGAATCTGAAGAAGGCCCCTCATCAGGTAATTCCTGAACCATAACATTATGTCCAGTCATATTTGTAAAAGAAATTCTTATGTTGTGTTACTAGTGACAGGAATTAGATAGTTGGACACTTTAATCTTTTTAAACTTTTATATCCTCACTCTAAAATTTCAAGTTCGTTCTTTGCTTACATACACGGTTATATTTCACAACAATATAATTATAGGAATCACATCATCTGTTGAAGAAGATACTTCAGTGGAAACTCAAAATGTATCGACAGAAGAAACAGTGACAGCAAATGCCAAGCCAAACCTGAAAACTTCAACAGAATCAAAATCTGGCATCAAAGAAACTTTGGATGAGGAAGATAAGCCCTCAAGTTCTCCACCAGTTGTATCCAAGATCTCACAAGAAAGCCAGCCCAGAACAATCTCACAAGAATCTCCACCAAATAGAAAAGCCATGACTGCTACACCACCAACACCCACAGACCCCACAGCAATGGAAGAAAGTGATTCAGAGGGTGAAAAACTAGTGATTGATATTGATAAACAAGATCAAACAAATCAAAAGAAGAAAGAGAAATCTCCGATAAGAATACCTGTAGTTTCAGAGGTCACATCTCAAAAATCAAATCTAGAAAGTAAAGATCCAGAAGAGGTATGCATTATTTATATAATAGCTTTAGATTATCATTTATCAGTGTCACAACATACCAAATCACCATTGTTGTGTCTGATCGAATTTCAGCACCAATTCTTTGTTGTGATTATATCTACCCAATAAATCTGCTATTGTTTGTCACAAATGACATATTATTTTGAGTATATAATTATTGAGGTTTTAAGCATTCTTAAAGGTTTCTTAATTTCTCTGCATTTGCAGAGTTGGAAACAAAAGAAACTAAAAAGACAAGAAAAGAAATTCATTCAAGATAAGCAGAAGAAACAACAGTTCACAGAAGCAAGTCAGCAAAACAAGAAGCAAACAAGCGTAACAAAACCTGTCAAAAGGTACAATGATTGAAAATATAATAGCTTTTATTGTGATATCCAAAAACTGAAATTTTTTGAGATTTTTATTAAATTAAATGATGCAAGAAATTATTTACAAATTCATTTCCATTTATGCCTCAGATTAAAAATATAACTGACATTTCATCTAATGATTAGTGGTCTTTTTGTTTATTTTTAAGCACACCACCAGTACCTGTGTCAAAAGCTACTGAAGTCGTCTTCCCCATTCAGCCGTTCACCAAAACTTCAACACCACAGTTACAATCAATAGCACCACAGCAACAATCAATAGCACCACAGCAACAATCAATAGCACCAGCATCTTCATCAAATCGTGGATCTTTCACAAGCCTCCCTAATGCTGGAGGAGACGGACCTCTCCGATTTCCAACCATGGACTTCTCCAAGTACTCTGAGCAAGTCATGCAGACGTTACAAGGGACCTTTGAATCTCTGTACCAAGAAGTGGTCAATTCCAAAGTAGATGAAATGATTACTAAGCATTTCCAGTTGGAATTAGAAAGGTTGAAATGGAAGCACCAAATGGAACTGGCAGAGTTAAGACATAATGCAGGTACAGAATATGAAACAATTAGCCTAAAAATGACATTATTTAAAGTATCTCGATTTAGTTGATACCATATGCAACTGTATGTCAGAACCTTGTAGTATTTGATAGGCCATGACTGTGAGTGTGAATATGATGACATTATTACATGGATGAATGTATGTAGAAACAAATAAATCAAAACTGTTTGGATACATTTATTAATTTTTATTAAATTTAATCATTTTGTTCTTCTAGAATTAACATTAGTTGAAATGAGAGCAAGTCTGGAATCAGAAAAACAACAAGCCATGACAGAAGTGAAAAAAATGTGTGAAAAGGAGAAAAGAAAAGTTATAGAAGAAACTAAGAAAAAGCAATGGGTAGGTCTTAATTATTTAGAGAAAAGTATATGAACATTAGAAATAGAAGTAAAAAGAACATTGCTCTACAAAATGGGTAAGATTTTCTTTTTCTTTATGACATATTGATCATGTTGCATCTTTTATTATACAGTGTGCTAACTGTGGGAAAGAGGCCATATTTTATTGCTGTTGGAACACCAGCTATTGTGACTACCCTTGTCAGCAGTCACACTGGCCCAACCACATGTCTCAGTGCACCCAGTCCCAGGGAGCTACTGGACAAGAAGGGGACCAGATCAGACAGGCTGGACAAGGATCTGAAACAAACCCAAGGGCTGTTACCATCCAACAATCACCAGATAATCTCAGTGCAAGTCCTGCACATAGCGAGGTTAGTAATATAAAAAACTTTGCAATAAGCCCAATTCATATTTCATATGATTAAATGAAACTTGAAACTTAAAACTGTATATGTCATTATTTTTTTTCTTCTGTTTTTGACCCTTTTGGGGACAGGCTTGGAGTGAGGCAGCAGCTAGAGAAAATTATTCTGTTATGTTGAAAAGACAGGAACAAGACAGACAGCAATTAAAACAAATGAGTCAGCAATCACCTGTCACAGCCCAACACCAAGTACAATACTTGCAATCTCAGGTAAAGGCTTAAAGCTGATTTTTTTTTTAACATAATAGATTAAATTATTATTATTACTAATACCAGCATTTTCTTAGCGCAATTATACAACAATACAATAATGCTTTATGGTGCAAATACAATGTTTATAATTACAAATATCTTTCCCATCCTCCCTGGGGAGTGTACAAATTACATGTACATTGCAGCTCTAGCCAATCATATTCGTCCCATATGCCAGTACCCATTTCTACACTTGGGTGAAGTGATATCAGAAAGGATGTGTCGTTTTTTCAACACCCTTGAATACAGAAATATTGTTATTCATTAGCTTACTATTCATTATAAATGTAATGCATTCAATTTTGTTTAATTTTTTTTTACACTTTCTCCTTGACAGTTGATTTCAACAGGACAAAATACTGGTCAAGTACAGCTACAATATCTGCCTCAGTCTTATAGACAAGGAGGACCACCCCCACCACAACAGGTAAAAGAAGAATTGTCTGTTAGAAGACAAGGAGATCATTGTTGTAAAGTTTAGTCAGAATTTAATGTAGCTGAAAAGTATTATCTTATTTGGTGGAATGCTTGAACACTATTTCGCCAATGGGTTTATTATTTTTTTATATTTAGGAAACGAAATATTAGAATAAGTTTGATAATACAAAAATTAAAAATTTCAATTTTGCTATTTCCCTTTTCAAGATGGCCATGGGAGGAATGCAGCCTGGAATGCTGCAACAAAGACCAATGTTATTTGGTCAGGGAATGATGCCCCAGGGGCAAGGACAGCGTGGTATGAGACCAGACATCAGACCCCCAGTATTTATGCCACAAGGGGGTAGGCCTGGAATGAGTCTCATGAGAGGTCATGTTGGATATCAGCCAAGGAGTTATTAGTTTAGTATTATGAAATGAAATCAAGTGTTCACTCAATGGCTGAATTTCCTGTCAAAACACTTTTTTTCTAAAGCACACTTAATCAACCATTTTCTACTACTTTAAATGGATGTCAAAACAAATATTTTATTTGTGTGATATTGGTATCTAGACCAAATTACACTGAAGATTTGGTATAAAAATTGACAATAAAAGTAAGAAGAATTTTTTAGAAAATAAGAATACATGTCTCCATACTGTTATAAGTATGCAGACCTGCCAGAGATAAAGATATTGAAGAACAGTGAATATTATTGAGAATGGAAGTAGAAGGGTTTTTTCAGTATTAAAAGATTACATACATAAATAAACTGCAGTAGAAGCTGGTAGAATTTTAAATCATTGAAAACTCTGGATAGTCACTAACAGTCATAGACATTACTTTCTTGTAGAATTGTAGCATACTGTAACAGTAACTGAAAGATTTGAGTTCTCTTCATACTGTAGGAATACATAGATGTGAATCAAAAGAAAAAGGTTGCAATTTTATCGAGCACATGGATTTTAGTCAAAAAGCCTGAAGACAAGAGTTACAATGACACAGAATTCTGATTATAAATAATTGTAACCCCTATACCCCACCATTTAGATACGGACAGAAAAGCAGACCTGTACAAGTATTCTTTTGGAGATAACTGGTAGCAAAAATAAAAATTGTTAAGGACTCAAGTAATTACTATTGTTAGACATATAGCGTTTTTATGATGTTGTTGAAAAGAGTTTACAAAGATATTACTTAACCATTTATGCATTTATTCCTTGTTCATTGTGTAAATAAATGCCTAAAACAGAATTGCCTTGTTTCTGATTTTTCTATGCAAATTCATCAAAAAAATTCCTTTGATTTATTTATAGCTAATTGGACTTTAAACTATGTCCACTTTCATTTAGTACCTTTGGTTTGGGAAAATGTGTCTATCCTAGGGACTGAGTCTATAGTATCTTCATTATTTCCTGTTGGCTTACTATGATAATATATATCTGTAAACGATTATTAAAGCTCGGCATGTGGATTAAAACTTCCACCTAAAAATTGTAATCAATTAAGTGTTCTTGCCAGAAATAACCCCACACCGGCACCATCTGAACTAACATGCAAATTACAACCATGTAAAGTATTGTTATGTAGTGACTGCAAGGTAACTAAGAGCTGCCCATGAATAAAAAATTGGCAAAAGGTTAAATATGTCATCAAACAGGCATACAAGCTTCTATAAAACATATAATTGATGTTTTAATAGTGAAGTCATAATTATCCATTTGTGGTTAAAGATAAATTTGACGACAACACAATCCTTTGGCATATCAATTTTGACTTTATTGAAAAAGAACTACCCTAAGTTCCTGACACATGTAAACTTTTTAAATACAATATTCAGTGACCACCTTTCAACTTAAATGGAGGACAGCATGCAGTCAATCAGAAAATGTTTAAATCTGAATCTTATAATTGGAATTTATTCTCACCGCAAAATCATAAATATTAACTCTACATGCAACAGTAAAGCTGCGCCCAAACTTATAGTTGACTGAAAAAATTATGCATACCAAGTACTTTAAAAGTCACAGAATATGGATATTTTCATTGGTGTCATTTTCATCTAGCTTTATACTTTTACTGAATACAGAATTGTTCATTGTGCATTTTTTGTACCCATTTTTGTTGCTTTATAATAATTTATAATCGGTCAAACATAAAAATCATACATCAAACAATGAAATATAATACTAAGCATGCATATTAAATATATAAAAGTGTACACTGAGACTCAATGTTGTAGTCATTTTGGCTCTGCCCATAAACTAAATACATTTATTCTATTCACATCCTATATATCTTCTTAAATAAAGTCAAAAATTTCTTAAGCTTTTGTGCTGCAGGTTTACATGTACAAGTTTTTAAGATACATGACACGACTTAGAATCTTTTATCACACTAATCTATTGAAGACATCCTATCTACAAAATCACAACCCTGTCCCTTGGTGGAATATGAAAAAGGTCATATTTAAAGAATTATGTCGACATTACTCTTGTCATTGAAAACAATAAGCTTTCTTGAACTCCATTTTTTTAAGTACACCAATATATACTGACCTAATATTTCTTACAATGAGTTGGTTGTCAAGCATGAATTAAGGACTAGGGCGAAAGGTAAAATTCAAGACTCGTACATATATATATCATCCACTAAAAATAAGGCTACAAATTTCCTATTTTTGTGCAGATCTCTTCCAAAACAATTCAGTCGGATTGTTTAATCCATGTCAGCAATTCTTGCACAAATCTCATTGGTAAATTCTGAGCATCTTGATTTCCCTCCGAGATCTCCAGTTAAAGTCTGTCATGGACAAAAAAAAGATGGTTAGGTCCATGAAACTAGTAAGTACATAAATATCATAATTCACAACATTATTTGCTGCTCCAAAGGCATTTAATATCAGATTTGCTCTTGCCAGGTAGTCTTGGAAGCAAGCACAAAAAGACTACAAATTTGAATTTTAGAAAATAATATTGATTCATACTTTTCCATCTCTTATTGTATCAAAGCAAGCTTTTTCTATTTTGTCAGCAAACTCGTCCATTTTCATATGTCTCAACATCATAACAGAACTGAGAAGCAATGCGGTGGGATTGGCTTTATCCTGCCCAGCAATATCTGGGGCGGTACCATGGACCTGTAATGGTAGAAAATAGTCACGATTATAGATAAATTTGGCAAGGGGTTAGTACTTTAGGTTAATTTGTAATTGCTAAGTTACAGTCTTGTCATAATTAAGTTAACCAACTTTTAAAATCGTTTCCAGTTGTCAAGGGAGATGGAATGCAAACAATATCTTGCTGTATGAAATATTTTCTGCTCACTTATAAATTTGGAATGTTTCAGATTGAATTTTATAAAATTTAATATACCATCATTCATATCAGGTAGAATAGAGACTGATGACACTTACAGATTCAAAGATTGCACCATCTATTCCAACATTACCACTTGGAGTCACCCCCAAGCCTCCAATCAAACCTGCACAAAGATCACTTAGGATATCACCATAGAGATTTGGCATTACAAGGACATCAAATTTGGTTGGATCTTGGACCATCTAAGAATAGAATAATTATTAAGTATATAAGTATGTCACCCTTTTTTTAAAACTTAATTCATGAAATTAAAGTAGAATTAACTAAAAATTGGTAATTCTATTTTTGAGAATTCTGGGCAATCTAATGTCTTTTTACATATTTCTACATTATTAGCTATTTCGAGATAAAAAGTTTTGATTTTCTCATAAGGTATTTGTATTTTCAGTATAGACTACTCACATTCAAACACACAGTATCTAAATACATTTCGTTAAATTCAATATCTCTATTTTTTTCTGCTGCTTGTCTGCAGCACTGCAAGAAAAGGCCATCGGACATTCTCCTATAAGTAAATAAAACACAGACATCATCAACAAAGTCAATTTGTTCATTTACACTTTGAAGCTAGAGAATAAAATACAAATATAATTGCTCTTTGCTTCGTAGTTAAATATTGACCCTTCTGAGGGCAATATTATAGGAACTGTTCATTTTGTACAGTCAAATTAATTCCTAAGAACCCTTTGTTTTCTTTGAGCTTCATAAAATGTTCCATTGTTTTCAATACTCACATAACATTTGCTTTATGCACAGCTGTTACTGTAGTTCTTTCATTTGCTCTAGCATATTCAAAGGCAAATTCAGCCACTCTGCGAGATGCATTTTCTGTTATTAATTTGATACTTTGAACTACTCCTTCTACAATCTAGAAGCAAACTTCAATCAAAGCTATCTTTCAAAAATAACTTATCAATACAGTGAAATCAACAGTTAATAATTGTTAATAATACATAATATTCCCACAAACATATAAAAAAAAAAAGGCAAATAGAAAAGACTATAGTGTTGTAAATCTAATAAGTAAAAGTCTATTAATCAGCATTTCAAAAGGTGACTTTGTTGATGCCAGAAACAGCAGTATCTTGGAATATTATCATTCAGGGACATAGCAAATATCCTTCCTGTGATTAACTATATATTTTACATGGACCATTAACCTTGCACACAATAAAACCAATTTTATAATATATCATAATGCTCAATCTAGCACTATCACAAAAACTTTAAGAATACTAGAAAGCAAGACCTTAAATGCCAAAGCTGTAAAAAAAAGTTATTTTAGGCAAATATATACTGTGTTAACACTAAAAAGTTGAAAACATATATCATATGAAATTCAAGAGAAAGTCAAATGAATGGGTTACAAATTATTTATTTGTATGGAAATAATCACTTTTTGTTACAGCTTTAGACCTGTAAAATAGTTCTATATTTGTGCCAAGTGAAGCGTACTGAATGCAGAAATTCACGGATTAAAGAATCAAATTCTTTAAAAGAAAAATAAGCAAGACATACCACATGCTCAATACCACTGTATTCTCCTTCTGTATTTTCTCTTATTGTCACTAAGTCCACATCATCATAAGGTGTTTTAAATCCTTGAATTGACTTGCAAGGTCTTACATTGGCATAGAGATGAAACTCCCTGAAAATGATTAAATGACAATGAATAAAGTAGGCAATAAGATATAATTCAAAATGTATATACTAGTAGTATATACATACATGTCATTTAGGGCAAACATAAAGCATTGCAAAAGTGAAGCAACAACTTACTTTCTTAAAGCGAGATTGAGAGATTTGTGTCCTTTTCCAATAGGTGTTGCCAGGGGTCCTTTCAGTCCAACTTTATGTTTATGCACAGAATCGATAGCTTTTTGTGGAATAGCAAATTTACCATCAGGGCCTTTTACTGGTGTGACGTCTACTGGTTCCCAATCCAAGGGTACCTGGTAATAAAAATTATAAACATAAGTCATCTTATCATATTTGAAGTGAACTAAACTTAATGATTTACTCCCATCTAATAATTGTCAGAAGTACCAAAGGGACTTCCTAGAATAAATAAATGTAACTTTTACCTTTGCAGCAGAAAAGATGTGTTGAACAGCGGCAGATATTTCAGGCCCAATTCCATCTCCAGGAATAAGGGTGACTGTTCCTGGATTGGTGCATAGATTTCTCTTTGAAATGCCTGAGACATTTGGGAGCTGTATTAATAAATGGATTTATATTAAATAATAAGCTGTGATTAACAAATTCTGATAGATAAACTTCTACATTTGATAATTTCAACAAAACACAAATTACATTTATCTACTGTCATTAATTAAAACTAGACAACCAGGCTTTGAGCAAGGCAATCCTCTCATCTCAGGGGAACTTTCCGTATCTAGAACTATTTAACCAACCATGTTATATCTAATGTATATCTAAGTGATTTTGGTTAGTATTTTTTTGACAAAACTAATAAACAGAACAATCATTGGTCATTCATGATTTCATCAACTTGGAAAAAGGTTACCCCACGTGAAATTAATTTATGTACTCAAGGTCAATTATAAATTTGACGTTCCTACGTTCGAGGTGCAAACGATCGTTAACAAACACTACGAAATAATAGTTTCATAAATATCAAAACCATAAATGAAGTGAATTAGTACGTAGTGAGGACGCCTACATAGATTTATTGTAAGACAGCTAACTTACCAGCGATCTAAATAGCCGGGAAGCCATGTTGACATATGACTTGACTTCCGGAATCCCCGTTTTGCAAGAAAAAAATAGGTTGTTAATTTTCAGTAAGAAAAAAAGAAAAACATAACAAATATATAAAAAATAAAAGAAATAAAAACAGAGAGTGGTAATTTTTCATTGTGATAGCTAAACTTTCATACTTATATTTTAAAATTAACAGAATGCAGCGTCACCAAGTGTTCAACAGCGCAATGTATAACCATCACACACAGTCACAGGTATAACAAAAAATTAAATATTCAATATAATTATAAATTGTAGATTTTTTTGCCCAAAAAATCATATGTACAAACTTTGTGTGAACTTATAATTTGAAAAATGATTTCAAGCTTGTACCTACATAATTATTAAGGACATGAGATAAATGTGCATGTACTTAGCCAGAAGAAAAAATATAAATTATAATAGCCTATAGGGTTAAACTCTCAGACAAGATTTCTTAAAACTTTTTAAAGTTTTGATACAGTATTGATTAAAGCTGGCAAAGTAGAGTTAATCTCTCTACTGCATTCCATTTTTGTCGGTAATTATGACAAATTGTCTGTGGCAGTATGGGGTTTGATGAAAGTGACTTTTGAAGCATAAATTCTGTAAATAAAAATATATGTATACAATGCAAAAAAACTGTCAGGTAAAAGTGCAACTGTAGTATCTAATTTCATTAAAAACTATGCAGTACGGATTCTGGAGACAGACCTATGGTTCGAACAAAAATGCACCTTATTTAATACCTACACATTAAAAGACTGCATTTGGATAGTAAATGTGTGCACCCTCTCCAACCCCTTTCCCAGAACAATTTGAGCCAATTCAAGTAATAAAACTTTGAAACTTTGGTATAATTTCCATATGTTGTCATTATGAAATTTACCTTGAATTGACAATTTAATCACATTGAATTTTTTTTTATAAAGATATTAATGGCTAATTCTGTAATAAAGTGAAAGTGTCAATCATATTCTATATAACATACTGCATGCCATTCTACATCTACAGACTAACAAAGGAAATAGCTCCCTGCACAGCACAGTGACCAGTGTACAAGTGGAATGATTACAAGCATAATGAATAAGTTATATTTGGCATTTGTGGTTAAAAGCAGTAAAATGATTTGGGGAATAAATAAATTAAGCCCTATGGGATTTGACCATTCCCTTGTTTGTTTACTGTTCTGTCTTAATTCAAATTCTGTTTATTTCATAAAATTGACATTTACTGTAATTATTATGTGTTTACATAATATATGATGAAATAAATTACAAACTACATTAAGGGGCCACAGGGGTCTCAGAACATTTTTTAATTTGTGTTACCTTAGAACATGGCCCCACAATAAGACAAATTGTAAAATCCGAGAGGCCTCTGCACTTGAATAAACAAATAAAAAAAGTTAATCTTTAAAAATATAGAGGTATACTTTTTATATACATTTAATCGTAAAAAATATGGCTTAAATTCCCACAATCTTCAAGATATCAACACAAAATATATCAGCATGCCCTTAGAAATTGATTTAATGCATTCGATCATTCTCCCTCTCGGGGGGGGGGGGGGGGGGCGGGGGGGGGGGGG
>JAVSBT010474759.1:0-21940 GCA_033118115.1 Pharyngocirrus eroticus
CAGTGCAAGGAATAAACATTCACATTCCTGAATTGCCCTAAAAATGACTTTTGAATGATACCAATACTCCTGGACTCGCACTTTAAGAGATGTTAGAAAATTAGAAGTCTAAACTACCTACACAATAACATCTTTGTGTACTTACTACAAAGCTCAAAAACAGGATAACAGGTATTGTGCCACCTAGGAGACAACGATTGGAATGCCTTGACCCTAGATAGCAAAATCCGCACGATCACAGATATGAGCTAAACTGTACATGCTGTTTAATACCACAAGAACATTTTGTATAATATTAAATATTGTGAATTGTGTATATTTTTACAGATGAAAAATATCACATGTAATTTGACTTGGGGGGGATGAGGGTCTAATTGTGTTCTTTGACATTGGCTATCGAATAATACTATGAAAGACTACACATTTAGCCACAATAGGATAGTACTTTTAAAGTTTCTCTGCACTTGATTTAACATATAAAAAACATCAACAATGTAGAAAATATCAAACAGGTTTTTTCATATTCTTTCAAGCCACATCCATCCATCATTTATACTTTTTTTAAGATATCAAAAAACAAAACAAAAGCATCTTCTTGCAAAACATGTTTATAGCTTTTATATTGTGATTTTTCATGACTAAAACTATTTTTATAAAATAATTGTGGCTGTTTGAAGTGACAAGAGTTGGCTGAAAATTGATAGTTTTCAAAATGGCTGATTTTTCAGTGGCTTTTATCACTTCAAATAGTCATATACATGTATTCATTTTGAAAAGTGATATAAATATTCTAGGGCACAACATCAAAGCTATAAACATGCTTTACCAGATATATTGTATTTTTATATCTTGAAAATTAAAAAACCTCCATGTGGCTTTAAAAAACATGAATTGTTGTTTTAATTTTCGGTAGTTTTTTTATGTTGAATGAAGTGCTGAAAAAATTAGGTATCACAAGTATCAAATTGTAGCTAAGGATGTCCTTATAAGGACTCGAAACAGTTTCGTGTTTGCAGCCCTAAAGCATTGGAGAAATCTTATCCAAATGATATATTTTCAAAACCACAACCTTTTCCTTAGCAATAACCTGAATATTTTTTCGAAATATATTAATATTTCCCTAAAAAATTGCAAAAAAATGTGAAACATGCTCTTAATTTAGATTATTTTTGTATTTTGATATGTCAAAAATTGAAGAGTTAATTCCAATATTGTGAAAAAAAGTTAGTTTTTTTTACATGTCAATTTTGTTTGATTTTTTCAATATTTTGCATAAAGGAAATTGACCTTTCATTGATATAGATAGGTACAAAATGAAGTGCTGAACAAAACGTTCAACATATGTGTGGGGTTTTATCATTTTCAAATATGTGAAAAAGTAAAAATTGATGTTTTTGGCATTTTTCATCATTTGCATCATTATGTTGCTGTGTTATCAGTCTGCCGACTTATAGTGGGCCTAGATAAATCGAAACACACATAAAGCTCTATTTACTTTAGGTCAAATT
This sequence comes from Pharyngocirrus eroticus, assembly GCA_033118115.1. Taxonomy (NCBI): domain Eukaryota; kingdom Metazoa; phylum Annelida; class Polychaeta; family Saccocirridae; genus Pharyngocirrus; species Pharyngocirrus eroticus. Next base: position 1,509 of record JAVSBT010474759.1, read on the forward strand.
GAGTCAAATTTAAGTGTCTTCACTAGACAGACTTCAAAATCGAATCGGCCAATTTGCATTATGTAAACAGAACTTTATTCATATTAACATCTGACAGAAAAAAAAAAGATTTTACTAGTTTTCAGCCTTTAGAGTTTGGTATTAACAATATTGGAAAGTTCAACACCCAAATAAACGGTTGTGGTCATTTCCTTGGCAAACAAATGTGAATTTGAATGTGTCAAGTTAAGCACTAATTATGATAGATTGATACCTTTTTAATCTTGAGGAGTATTGATAGATTGATACCTTTTTAATCTTGAGGAGTATTCAGTCACAACAGTGATGTTAAGTGATAAATTGATACTGATATTGTGTCTCATTAATTTACAAAGATTCAATTCATTTCACAATATATCACGTTTATTGGTATGTGCACAGTGTTTAATGAAGGCAACCCATCTACCTCTAAAGAGAACCGTGAAATGATGATGTATGAGAAACCAACACTTTTATTGGTTAAGCTCTTACAAATAGGCAATATCACAACTCCCAAGCCAGGATTTTTTTTAGATGGAAGAAGCATAAAAACGATATCACATCATGAAATCATTTCTTTTGCAATGATGTAGGCTTCTATATTTCAAAGAGAAATGAAAAGTAGAAAACAAGGGCCAAAAAACGAGAACTTGATATACATATTAGAAAAGGTCAGATAAGGGAATTATTGAGTAAACAAAACTATTAAAGTTGATAAATCATAATGAAGTGCTTGAAAATAATTCTATATCAACAGGATCATTATGATGCCATCTTATTTTGGTACATGCAATCTTAAGTTTCTTTTGAAATGATACATCAAAGTGTTTACGTTTTGAGAGGGTGTTTTTGGAAATAAAAGTCTTTTGTTGAAGATAATTTATCAAAAAGAATCAGAGTAAAAGTAAATGTAATGTTCATAGAGGCAACTATCTTTTGAAGTTTGAGAACAATGTTTTCATCTAAAAGTTGACATTTCAAACAACGGTTAGTTTTTCTAGGGAAAGGAAAACAATTAAACAAAGAATCAAAAAATCTGATCTAAGGGGGGGGGGGGGTCGAAGGTCTAAAAAGTTTTTTTGGACATGTGCAAACATACGTCCCAAAAAATAAATGATGCAATGAAAGTATATATCTTTGGCTTCATTAGCTCCACTTTGATATTTACTCAAATTTCACTGCACAATTTAAAACATGTAAAAAAACACCAAAAAGTCAACACATAAAATTATATTTTTATCTTTTTTCATGAGGCATCAACTTCTACATTTTTCAAGATACCAAAAAACTTTAAAGTTTTAAAAAACTTCAAATTTTACAGCATGTTCATAGCTCTAACATTTATACTGTATTATAGAAAGAGATACAGTCATTTAAAACAAAAATAATGATGTTATAGCTAAAAACATGCCAAAAGTATGCCACTTGAAAAATACTATTTTTTCTCTGGAGTAAAGACTTTTCAAGTTTTGTTTTGTTGTTTTTATGTGTTTTAAAATGTGTAGCTAAGGATCAACTGAAGCCAAAACTACTTTAATAGAATTATCTTTTGTTGAAAAATGGTAATTTGGAACATTTGCTAATACATTTAAAAGAAAAGCTCTTGGAACCCCTCCCCTTAATTTCCATTATTGAAAACCTACATATTTAAAATGTACTTTTATAACGCAGCTATATAAATGCTGTATTTATTATTAATATTATTATCAGTACTATATAGTAAGTGCTCAGTAGTAAATATAACATTTGGTAGTTAAATTAGTATCTTTTTGTTCTTGTATTCCTTACTGTATCTTGTTTGTTCTTGTACATACTTGTATGTGTATAACAAACCTGTAATCCAAAAGGAAAATTTTCCATAGAGGGATAATAAAGATTTATTATTATTATTACTAGTGTGAACAAATTAGACAAAGTCAAACCCAGGACCTCCGTAGATTAAAAAACAAATTAAATTATGCAAAAATACAAAAATGACAACACTACTTCAAGTGCTGCCCAGTCCTAGCCTGTCTCATTACGACTATATGTAAACACATTACTTTATTACTCCACAGTGTGTACACATGGCACACCCTAGTGATGTAGAAAATCACTATTGAATATTTTATAATTTGATAATCGTGCTCATACATGTATAAGTATTGATGCAGATGCACAGGGAAGATAAAGTAAATGTATATTACATTATTTGAAGAGTTTACAAAAATGTACACATATGAAAAATATTTCTTGGCAATTAAAATTAATTAACAAGCTTTTTTGATATTTTCAATTTTATTCCAATGAATAAGTTAAAAGGTTTTTTTCATGTTTTACATAAATATCAGCATGACACATTCATAAGATACAATTTAGGAAATCACTTGTTATATCAAATTTTTAATCAATGTGAAAAAATAAATGAAAATTGATATGCTTTTTTTAAAGGCCAAGAGAAACCTGATAAGTACAATGATCTATTAATTAAGCTACTTGAAAACAAATTGAAAGTTAATACTTTAAAATACCAATATTTCTTTATTACATTCAGTATTGTCTGTAAAAATACCAAGTGAAAAATTCATCTGGCATAAAAGACGATATATAATGGTATGGAAGATGAAAATAAATGTCAATTTGAACCTCATAGCTATGAGAACTTTAAGTAACAACCAACACACAATTTGAAAAATGGACAAAAAAAAGAGTCACATATATCACACATACATTGCTGTGCTTGAAATTCTAATGCCAGAGCCTATCTAGTCATTTCAGAAGTTTGATCTCCTGTCCTCTTCCAATAAACACAGGTCTGCCAAATTCAAAACCTTATTTTGGAAAGGAGAGTTTTTTGGAAACCAAATACCATCATCCGTGAATTAAAAGAGGAGACATTTTTTTCAAGTTTATGGCATGTATGTACAACAAGAGTCAGGTATTATGGGCATTCAAATATGCCCATTGTAAACATTCAAAGGAGAAGTAATAATACATTATAATTCATCTGCCACAGAAGTATTTAAATCAAACATTACAGTTTGATGTAAAAGTAGTCTTAAAAGCTTTGAAATAATGACACACTGTTAGTGTATCTGCCATGATGGTGTACTGTTCTTTTGATACTCAGTCATTAATGTGCATTTATATTGGCTAATTAAAACAAAACTAAGTCTGAATATGGACAGTTTTATATTTATGGATAGCTATTTTTTTTAAACCAACAATCTCATTTTTCTTTCTGATTATTGAAGATGAGACTGTTAGGTTGGAAAATTAACTATAAATAAAAATGAAGCTATCAATATTCGGACTTAGCTGCGTAACCAAACAGATTTACTGTATTCCATTGTAATTATTTTTTATTAAATCAAAGGTTGATCATCCATTATCAATTTTTGTTTAATTTATATCATTTCCCAAGCATTTATAAGCTATTCCAGCTGTTATTATTTCTACTTTGTTTTTCACTGATGGACATTGTGAAATATTTGATTTCCATCCAGCACATTTTTGTTCATTCTGTGGGTTTTTTCTCTGTAAAAACAGGACATTTGAACCTATTTTTTTTACATTTCAAGCAAATACTCTGTCAATAGATAGCTCAACTTTCAGCTTCAACTTTTCACCTTGACAGAATGTTTCAGGGCACTGTATGTGTAGATAAGTTAATGATTGATAATGAAACAAGCCTCTGTCTGTTTGCTTAATTCTAAGTCAAATAGCATGAATTGAAAATACAAGGACAAACTTTTCATCTCAAATATATTTCAATATATGAAACAGGTGTCGTATTTTTTGTTCTTCAATAACATTGTAACTCGACACAAGAACATAATTTTTCCAAGAAACAGCCATTAAAACAAAACTACAAATTATATGGGAACGGAAGGAAGGAAGATAATTTGACTAATAACTCAAGATTATAAAAAATCAGGGAAAGTGAATTTTTGCCAAAATAATTATCTGTTCATGATGAAATGTATCCCCAAATTTATCAAACAAAAATCATATCAAATTTAGATGAAACAATCCAGGAAATTAAAAGCTACATAAAAGAGTTCAATTTAAATTATTAAACACATAGACCAACAATTTTAGACCAATTATGAATTATAAAATCTGGTAGATTGTACAAAATAATTTTCTGCTACTTCCTTCATAAACATGGTATAATTAAGTCTATTCCATTAATTTTCCTTTTTCGCAGCTTTAACTTTTCACCCTTTAATGATACTGTATTAAAAGTAGCTTCATCTTGTACATCGAAGACTAATATTATTTAAGGAAAGTTTTTCTCCAACAAACATTTTAGTATCCAAACCTTATTTCAACTTTTTACTGAATTTTCAATTTGGAAGAAAATGGAAATTTATTATACAAAAATCAACTTCATTCAATTTTTTATTTAAACTCAACTGGGACTTGCCTTTTCATCAACGTTCCAACATCTGTCAGTGGTTTTCATCAGGATAATGAGGGACTCTCTATCTCACCACTAGATAGAAGTGTGGTGAAATAGTGAGTCCCTAATTATTCTGATAAAAACCACTGACAGTGGTTGAAGAGTTGATGAAAAAAGTAAGTCACAGTTGAAGAAAAAATTGAATGAAATACATATTACCAACTGAATGAATCTACTTTACAATAAAAACCAACGTTTGACCTTTTTTATCATACCAATAATGATGCTCTGACACTTTCATCAATCAGATGGCATTTTCCCTATACATTTGCAGCATTTTCTTTCTCTGGCATAAGGAGGGGTGCTTTTGAGCTGTTACTGTGGTTGTGTGAATTATGGTTCTGTTGGTCTTTTGAAATTTGTACACTCACTTCTGAAGAATTAAGTCTTATTTCTGACTCTCTGCGTCTGTTTTTATTCGGTGCCATGGATTTGTTGATATATCTCTTTATAGCCTCATGGGCACTGGGTCTCCTTTTGGACACTTCAGCCATTGATTCTTCGCAGTGGATCCCTCGAGGTGTAGCATGGGGTCTCCGTAGTAAAGAACGGAATGCGTTTCTGTAATTGTCATTGAGCCATCCGTATAAAATTGGATTGATGCAAGATGAGCTAAGAGCCAAAGCTCTCAGCAATGCATCTGTAAGTTTGTAATATCTGCTGCTTACTGCAGCAGGTTTGAAATCTCCAACAATGGAAAAAATGTGAAAAGGTGTCCATGTGAGGGCAAATACAGCCACAACAGCAACAAGCATTTTTGTTGTCTTTGTCTTTCTGCTGTTGCCAGATTGTAAGCGAACCTTCAGTTTGTCAAATATTAAGAAGTACAGCACACCAATTAAAAGTAAGGGCACAAAGTAATGAAATACAAGAGTTAATACACTGTAGAGGTGCCTTATTTCAGCTGACGGCCATTGCTCTGCACAATATTTTCTGTAAAAGTCTATATCAGGGTGTCTGACTTCAAGATATGTGCTGTATATGGCTATTGGAGAAGCTATGCCCATAGAAATAATTGCAATGACCACTACCAATACCAAAGCCACTTTACAGGACATTTTGTTTTTATGTGGATACACAATTAAAATATATCTGTCAATGGCTATCACTGTCAAGGTCAAGGTGCTTGCGTACACCACAAATCCAAAAAAGGACATGATCATGTGACATAAGATTTCCCCAAAGATCCAATCGTCTGTCAGCTGATAATAGACTGTCAGTGGCAGATCAAAGACACATACACAGACATCACATAAAGCAAGGTTAGCAATGAAGATATTTGTTGCTGACCACATCTGTTTCGTTTTGGCAACAGTTACCACAACCAAGATGTTCCCTAATCCTCCCATGATAATGACAATAGAATAAATGATAATCACAACTGACATCCCAACTGGCCCTTTTGTGACGTCAAATTCTGCAGAGTCAGGATTGAAAGAAAACGGGTTGTTATCGCCACATAAAGATGACAAGTCATTTTGCCAAGATGAGTTGCTCTCAAACAGAAAGGACAAGTTGAAACCTTGAAAATTGTAAAGCGAATTACAACCAGTTCCTAGAGGTGAATTTCCAGATTGGTTCACCATTTTTTTCTCCTCTTTGAAATACTCTAAGTGGCTTTGTTTGACATCAGTTTGGTTTCTGAAATGAGAAAAAAGGAAACACAATGAGATTTCTGTGGACCCAAAGGAATAAGAATTAATTAACATGGCTAGACAACCACACTTGGAGAAAAAACAAAATTATTCTCACAGTTCAAATTTACCTATGATCTCAGTTAAAAGCAAACTATCAAACAAAGTTGAAGTGTCTTTCTCAAGGACAGACCTTGATTCCTTGGCCTTGGACTGAAACAAGGATAATTTGTGATTCAGTAGCCAACACTGTTAGGGGTTGAATTGATGAATTTGTAATTAGACAGCACTATGATATAGCAAACATATCAGCATGCTACAATTCTTCCCTGGCATATATGTTAACGTAAGTTATGGCTTGGAACAAATTTTTAAATAACTGTGTTCATCATAATAGTAAATAAATAAGACCTGGACAACACTATTGAAATATATTACGTATTCATCATCAGGGTACTAGCCTATACTGCAGAAAAATCAACAGAACAAAAAATCAAAGGTGAAGCAGATAGTGGGATGAAAGTGTTCTTGAAACGACTTGTACGTGATCTTATTGCTCAAAGTCTACCCAACCTTAAAAAAGCAAGTCTGAGAAAAGGCTCTCCAATAATCCTGTTCTCTAGTCTACAGGACATTAAGGACAAGGTAGATATATTTTACTAAGCAATTTTATAAACTCCAAATGTGACAATGTGCCCAATAGAACTGTAATCATTGTAGTATCTGTTTAAAAATTGAATCTTGTAGCTAGATACTCAAGACCTTGTTCTGGAGAAAGGGGTTCCTAGAATAGTGTCAAGGCCAATGGTCTATCTTCTTAATCTAGGTCTTAGCAATTCTCCAAGTAATGGTCAAAGAAATGTGATTAGAAACCACCCACTAGAAGATAAGCAATCTTCATCACACTGACAGGATGTTAGAATAATTAGGCTGGCTTGACGAATAACCAGAATGGTGGCTGGTTTTGTTAAGATGTTGATAAAGATCTTCCCTGACCCTTTGCACTACAAGTGGGAGGCATTTTGCCATTTGATCTATTGCTATGGAGTGCATGTATTGAACTGCATCTCATAAATGAGACGTGACATGTATTGCATTAGGTGGAGACAATTCCTTCTGGAAGAGCTGTACAAAACCTAGTCTATTTGGTCACATAAGTACTTGTTTCCTGAAATATACAGTACTTTCAAATAATGCAAATATATAGGTCTGGATCCACTGTAATATTGCCTATTGAATCACTGAAAACCCTTTGACACAATGCAGCTAAGCATCCAAAAGGCTATGTGTGCAAGACAATTTGCATGATAACTACACTCCAATCATTCATCATGATTATAATCCCGTCAATTGGTTTAGGTAATATAGGAATTTTGCTACTAATTCAATCATACTAAGCGATAAAAGCAGACACAAGTGTAATATCTAAATACCACAGTAGTTCAAAATGTCAGTGCATCTTTTTTACTCTAGTCCACAGTCATAGTGAAAACCATGTTTATGTGCTCACTATTAACTATTATAACTACATCTGATTTTTAGAAATCTTAAAAGATTTCTGTTTTGTCATGCCAAAAGATAGAAAAAAAGAGAATGAACTGTCAAAGCTGTCAGCCTTTTGTTGATAGTAGCTTTATTTATTCATTGATAGTGTAAAGAATGATGACTTGATTCACAGTAAGCGAGGCCTTAATCAATTACATCGACAGAATACGTTTTGTAAGGGCCACTCTCTAGATAATACAACAGTAATGAAACAAGTTCAAATGATCAAAAACAATGGCAAACCATGCAACAAAGGTACCCAATCAAGAAGGACTTGTTAGCCAATAAAAGCAGATTGATTTTATAAAAAGACATCAAGCAGGCCAACATATATGAAGTGCCTAATTTGACAAGTTCAATTTGTTTCAGAATATGCTTTGTAGCTGGGTTTTCTTTTGTAAAGCTAGGTCTTACTGTTTGTCCCGATGACTGCCTCTATGCCATTACTTTAAGACTGGGGATTCTATTATTTGGAGGCTTAATTTCAACAATCCAAACAATTAGGCTTGTTGATTGATTTGAGTCTATTAAATGAATCCTTTCCTTTGTAAGTACTAATGGTAGTCAGACTGATAGCTGCCATAATGGATTACCTAATTTGTACCAATCCATTTTGTTCCCCTAGAAACCTAAAGCTTAGAACACTTTGTAAAAAAAAGTCTCAGGGTACACAAAAAATATTGACAGTTCTAGATTGGATACTAATCTGTCATCTATAGCTCTGATATGGTTGTGAGTTGGGTTTTTTGTGTGTGAAAGATCCAAAACAGATATGGTTTTCTTAAATCCATCAATTGTTAAAAGAGATATGATGGTGCATTTATTGCATCTATCATTTATTCTACCCCACAAGGATCTTCTATTTGGTGAAATTATGACTGCGTGGTTTCTCAAGGTTGTTCCAGTATAAATTTCTAGTCCATGACAAAAGAAACAAAAAGGAATTGAACCATGGTCTTAGTTGCAGAACCCTACTCTTTTACTTAGTTGTGACTTTTTAAATATAGTGAAACTACAAGTATGCAATAATACATATATATTATACATACTGACATACTCTATCCTGTATCTATATTGTTGAAATAAAAACAGAAAGAGCCCATTAGCCTGTCTCAAGTGATCAAGCTTAGTATTTTAAACAGGTAAGGAAAAATATTCTTATCTTTATTTTCTATTGATATATGGTGTGAATGTTGCTTTTTAATCTTTGCAGTGTGATCTTTGCCAGGAATTTTTGCAAAGAGGACACTTCAAATATATGTAATTGATGGATTCTATGATAAGTAGAATACATGTGTTACCAATACCATTCCTGAAAATATCAGAAAAAAAATTCTTAAAACAGTTGCTGTTAAATATGTTGATCTTGTGGCATTTTATAACCTTTACATACTTAAAATAACTTCCTTTTGCAGAAAGTCTACATCAACAAGTCAAGAGCAATACTTCAGTTCAAAAACACTCCAAAAATCCTGGATTTTTTTTGTTTCCATTAGCATCTCACATATGTCAATAGCACCGAGTTGTCTTAGTACATGATTAATTGTTTTGTAAACATAACATTTTTGACAAATATGATTACCCTTATTTTAAGCAAACTGAACTCTTGGTGCAATCCTTTTAAGACGATAACACATTGTCATAGCAAAATTAGTTGATTAATATTCTGTTGTCCTTAATTCAACACTATAATCATAAAGCCTTTGCCATTTTTATCCATAAAACTAATTGTTTGGCCACCAACTAGCTGTTGGTTGTCTGGGCAATCAAGGCAAGGAAATGCAAGAAAATCAACCAAGAGAAATATGGAAATATAATTTTCTATGTTTACTGATTTTGATGCTAGTCTCAATTGAATTAAGGTAGAAGAGGAGGTTTGTTTAAAGTGTATATGTGATGAAAACCATAGAAACCCAATTGGTATAACTGTACCTGTATGGTTCAATGCTGCAACACAATAACTTGATATTAACTAAGAAAACAATTTGAAATGTCAAAAAAGGGAGTCAAGATGGACCCAATTAGTTTAAAGTAGAATCATTAATTAAGTGTTGCCAAAATGATATGTTCTCATTGTTTATGATTTGGAGAAAATTGCAACAATCCAAAGACACAACCTTAGTCATTATAAGATGTCATCATTGAGAAAGGCTATATTTTTGACAGTGAGTGCCAATACTTATCAGGTGAATGTAAAAGAATTGAGGAAGGAGAGAAAGAGATTAGTGAAGGGATATATACTATTATTTTTCCAGATGTGTGACAATTGTAAGGTATAAATCAAATAAGCACAACATAAAAAAATCATCAGACAGCAACTACAAAACCATAATAATCTATATCAAAATGAAAATATAAATGGCTTGACTGTCTCATTAAATGGTAGCCAGAAATTATTGCACCCTCTATTTCTGAAAACAAACCTATCACAGCTTCTTAAAGCAAGGTCAATGAAATATAGATAAAGGTCAGAAGAAAAATGACCCTCAATATGATTGATTTTCTTGAAGACTGTCCAGGGGAAATAAAAACTAAACAACCTTTGCTTCCTTTTCTCTATCTTTCATTCCCACAACACAAATGATTTAAAGGCAGCATGTTGAAAAATTGTTGATGGTAATTTCCCTGTTGGGTTTATTTTTTCTCACGAGACATTCAGACTATGGCCCAGAATGTCATATCCCCACAAATAAGCTAAATCTGAAATTGTTTGTCATTAGGATTTTTTAACAAATCATATTTTAAAAAGGCACATAAAATTACGACGATTTAATACACTGTAACAGTACATGTAATATATACATACTTCTACTAAGTATGATATAAAGCAAAGGGTTGGAAAAGGTGATTGAAACAACGTAGAGAATAAGCTTTCCTTGGCTTTCATCATGTCACTTCATGTAACTTGAATTTACCGAAGCCTATCAGGAGTAACTTGGAACTACATGTATCTTCATGTAAATAGGGTTTGATAATTGTATGCCACTGTAATTTGTAAAGGTAGTAGATACTAGTTCTTGAGTTTACCCTAATGGAAATATCTGTTGCCTTATGTCTCTGTCTCTTGAGGGATGCAAGGTAAAGTGTCTGGGTGTCTGATTTCCAAATTATCCACTATAAATCATTTGATTTGAATTTGATTTGATATTTGGTCAATTTATGAGGATCCAGAAGTTTCATAATTATGAAGCTTATGTATTGGTCCTTTGACCTGAGTCAAGAAGAAGTATGAAGATAAATCTATTGTTATCAACATTTATTGAATTTTACCTGCCAAATACTTCTAACCTTGACATGGGCCAGGGGCCTAGGTTCTTTGAATTGATATCTTGAACATCAAGGAAAAGATGTTTTACTTAAACCTGCCCATATTTGAACTGCGGACCTTCTGCATAGCCTACCATACCAAGACGAGACTCAGAGTTCCATAAATTTGGCCATTCACGCATAAATGATTCTTAGAAACAGGGACAAAAATATATATCAAATAGCTACATGTCAGGAATTTATCCTTTCTTAATGTCGAGTCCTATATCAAGAGCCAATATACTCGGGATTAAACTGATCCACCTTTAAAAAGAATGTTAGGGATTAAATCTTTCACAACAGCCTTGATTTCTTGGAAAGGATTAGCTTTGTAAAATTTAAAACCCGTTTTTCAGACACAAAGTAAGTTGATTATGCTATGGAATCATTTCACAAGTCTGCATGAAACTGATCTATCTCAATTATTTACAACAGTAAAAACAAAATAGACTAAAATGTCTTATTTCCTAAAGATGCTAGTTATTTCATACACTTGGATGTATTTTTCATAATATTTTATAGATGTTCTTGCTTTATAACTATGTAGGGAATAATTAAGAAAAGTACGTACATGCATGTACAACAAATGGGTGTGGTTTTGTATTTCAGTGGGTCTCATAGATTTCCCAATACATTCAATCACATATCTTTAAAGCATAAACATGAAGTTGTTTTGAATCTACTGTTGTTTAAAAAGTAGCTTTCACAAAAGGAAATGACCAAACTGCTGAGGAAAGAAGATGCCAGACACAAAAGGCCAGAGTACCAAACAGAACTGTGATTTAATTTGAATAAGAGGGATTCCGAGAAGCCTTTTAAATGCAAACACACAAAAAAAAAATCTTTTCATGACTAGAAATTGATATCAGACTCTTTCACACTCAAAAAAAAAAAAATTGACATCAGAAAACTTCTTGTCAAATTGAAGAGTAATTGCAAACCATCTATTAAGATTTAAAGTGGCTAGAAGATTACATTTATCACTGAAAATTGCTGCAGGAGATTTATAATCGTATTTGAAAAAGTCAAAAAGGGATTCAAGCTCATGCCTTTTAAACATGCCATGTACTCTATACAAGAACTGATTGAATTACATGAAAAGGTCTGTTGAGAATGTATGCAGTCAGAAGATTTTCATCTGTCTTTAATTTGCTCTCCTTTTCTGTCATATTCATCAAAGAAAGAACCCTGCAAGGAAGATATCAAATCCTATCATCTTACTGTCTGGAAAGAAACCCTTGATTAAAGAACCGTCGGCTGATATTTGGTCATTTTTTTTTCTTCAAAAAACTAACACTGATATTTCTGATTTCCCAATGTCATGAGTCTCCAAGAGTCATAGCTTCATGCTAAAAAAGGTGGTAAATAGTCCTCTATAATTCCATTTACTCATGATACAAGGTAAAAAAGAACTTCCACTGGTGCACATAAAAGTCTGTGAGATATTTCCAATGCGGTCTTCTTTTTGAGATAAAAGATTATCACCACCACTAACACAGCTTCTCTTTTAAAAAGATGACAAGTTTTCTTTTAGGTGCTACTATGACAAGCAATAACACCACTAATGTCTTTAATTTAGCCAGTTATGGTTCACTTAACTTGAGAGGCAAAATTCACTCATCGCCCAAGGATCGAACCCGGGTTGCTGGCTTGATGATCAGTTAGCTATGCTGACCACTTCATCAGGGAAGCCCTCTCACTTATTGACAAAGATAAACCTTGAAACAATTTATATTCACCTTAGAACTACTCTGTATAAGTCTTCCGGCTCTTTTCTTCTGAGAAATACGAAAAAAAGAAGATAATCTTGCTTCACTGTCAAACATCTGACCTTGAAATGAATGGCTTTGACCTTAAGATACATGCTTTTCCACCAAGAAGATGAAACCTCCACCATTACACTTCAGGCCATCATTTCTTATTTCATTACAAAGAACCAATGACAGTTTTGAGGATTCATATTACTTGAGACCAATCTCCACAAGAATTACTGTCACAAGAAAGCATATATGTAAAGGTTTGTTTACCACTTTGATCTTGATTGCTTTTCTTATTTCAATATCCAACCCACATCAGTATAGCAGCATGGTGCTTTTTTGTATGCCAGTTTTGCCAATTGGATATGTATCATCATATCTGTAGATCATGTATTTTGAGTTTGGCTAATGATCTTCTGGAGAACGTGATGTTCACAGGGCAAATTTCTGTCAAAGGCAGTAGGCCACCAAAGAGCAAATATTGTGGGTTGTTAATCCTGACATTGAAATGAATTATTTCTGACCAAGACAAATATCTCACATTGTAGGTCATTACTAAACCCCTGCCAGCTACAAAAGTTCATCTATAGACCAACAAAGAAAAGTAGGAAATAAGTTTCAAAGTTCTTGCAATATCTCTGAAAATGAACAGCCACAAAGGTCATTAAGATCTACGGCCCTCTCCATGGGCAACCCTCTCCATGGGCAACTTCACAAAATTGGTTGCCCTGTATGAACAATGTAAATTTCATAGAAACTACAAAAGATTATATTGAAATGTGACTGGCAATGAGTCTTGCTAATCTCTTTGAAAGCTAAATTTAGATGTTTGCGGTTTTATCATCGACCTTAATTGTCCTTTTTATCAACCTCTTGTAAATCATCATCACATCATTGCTAAAGATGTTCTAATAAGAATCTGCCATGGGGATGCTCTTACATTCTCATCTATTCCCATGGCTGCATACTTACTAATGTTTTAATGACTTTGAAATGTGTTGTCATTTTAAAGTGTTTTATGTTACAAAAAAACTCTCAAAAAAATAGTTTTTTCCAGGTGTTGTTGACAACACCATTGAAATGTTTGAAAGCATGTGTTACTCTTTATCACCTTGTTTTGTATATATGTGAGACTTAAACAATGCAACTATGATTTATTGCAGAAAGTTGACATTTAGGGTATGAGTGGGTTCTTAAAAATAAGACATCAAAGTTGGAAAATATAAAGATACATACATTCCTTCTTGTCAACACTCAGATTGATGAATCTTGTTTTAATATCATCTGTGGCATCACCTTCTGTTGTATAATGTTTCATAATTTGAACTTTTTTTTTCTCAAAATCCAAATATCCAACCAAGAAACCAACCAAAAGGTAGTCCAGAACCTTGACCAAAGGTTGATTTTAGCTCAAAAATGATAGAAGATGGTGACAGAGATTGCCTTCTTGTCATGCTCCTAATGATCAGTGTTACACAGTGGTGAAAAGCAACCATATATCAAATTGACAATAAGTCACAGAGTTTATTGGTTGGGGTAGCTATAATGTAGCTCTGCAAAAATAAATTGTCATTTATAACTCAAGGCAGTTCAAAATTGTTCAATAGACAAAAATGTTGGTATATCTGAACAGTTCTCAGTGACAAATTTGGCTAACTGCATGCTACTAATTCCTAATTCTCGTTTTGACTAGACATTTTTCATATGTCACAGTCATAAAATAATCAGACACTGAACTCTTTGGTTTCTGTTGTAAATGTTGCAGACAGCTTTATATTCAATTTCTCAGGTTTCAGAGGTAGATCTTTTTACATCTAAACAAGTAGCAATACATGGCTTTGTGTATGGTATTTAACATATACGATGATACTAATTGTTTCTTTCTATGAAATCTCACCAATACAGGTTTGTCAGATTGCTGATATAACTGAATGCCTCACCCTGTGCAGAGAGCTGAAGACAGTGATTTCTAAATAAATTCTAGAAAACAAATTCCATTACTTTTTATTCAAATTCAAATTTAAGAAAACTATTCTTTTCATCACGACTTCTAAAACTAATGGTTTATTATCATCCACCTGCCTATATTTCCGTCAACGAACAATTTCCAAAAATACTTTTCTATTTTCTTGTTAGGAGTATATTTCATTTCTTTCTCATACACATTTTCATCAACATCTCTTGAATGTTGTTTGAACCTATATTGGTATTTCAAGAGTTGAAGAGTTGTCATTAAGCCAACTACTCATCAACTCTTATGACAGAAAACTGTCCACATAGAAAAAACATGACTACTCTTCTATATCAATAATTCATATCTATACATGTATTATGACAAAATGTATTGAAACATCATTGATAATGTATCAGTTTTGAAGAAAAACCTGAATTGTTTACACATTGTTTGGTTGTGTTTTCATTAATATAATGGCCATCTGCCACAATAAGGATGCATAACTTAAATGAAACACATACACCATCTAAACATCATTAAGGTGAATTAATTCAGACAGTCTTCAAAAATGCCAAAGATCATATATAGTTGCCGTGTACTTTAGAGAGTGGGTTACTTCTAGATCAAGTCATTTACATGAAAAAGAAGTTGCTACTTTTCTTGTTAAAATAGACACATTTTCAATTTTAATCAATTTGTTAAAATTGAGAATAGTGTACCTTACTACCTATCCTAGGCCTAGCTTAGTATGGGGTTAAATATAATTGGATAACCCATATCATTCATGAGCATTGATGGATGAGGCCGATGATATTTTGTGATGCTTTTTTTGAAGTAGTACATTCATGTTGACTTTCTTAAGCAGAGAATAAGAAAGCGTGTATGGTGGATACTCTTCATTTATTGAAGGAGACAAGATATACATGTTTAGATAGGATATCTCCTAGACCATGTTACACCCATATTTCTTGCCAACATGACTAGGATAAAACTTTAATCATTTGAACTTGTGAGGGCCTAGGGGCATATGAACTCCAATGACATACATGTTCCTATCAAAAACTGATCAATCAAATATGAATGATGACATTTTTGATGGAAACTTTCAGTGAAGGGATGTGTTCAGAAAAGCATTATCTTGACTCTGAAAGAAGACCACCTGTACAAAAATTGAATGGAATTCTCTATTAATGGGTAATCATAACGGCTTGATTTTTGCCTTGTATTCATACATTGTAAAGCAAATTCACATAGATCCATACATTTTTTGGGAGACAAGCAAAGGTAAATATTTTTGGAAAATGTACCCTTTTTCTGAACTATTTTGACTATACTGCTTGACAAGTAAATCCAATGATCAAAATGAGTCTTCTATCATGATTCTATCTCATTTTTATCAAAACCAATATGAAAGAGCATCTAGTTACCTGGAAATTAAAATTGTGACAATTTGAAAGATGAAATCAATATATCGAATAACCAATAAAAACTAACTAGATTTGAACAAACAAGATGAACAAAGCTTGATTCTATGACTAGTGTAGCTTGAATTAAAAAAACCATCTTTTTGGTTGGAATGATCAATGCAGCACCATATCACAAAGCATTTCAATAGGTTTACATTGATGGAAATAACAGAAGTTCAATGAATCAAATTTAAAGAAATGCCAAATATTATGTTCAAAAAGTCATTCTTATTGTGACTTCATGATAAAGTATCAAATAACTCATTAATTCAATCCTATATAAGTCAAACCTATTACACGTAATCAGGTCTCACTACTCAGACTTTTTTTCATCAGAATAAAATACATTTAATTTTTTAAATGTAGTTCTAAAAGTCAAAGGTTCATAAAGGTTTTCTACTTTACAGTTATTACAGGTCAACAATTCAATTAGATTGAATGGACGTGACCTATTATATATACTACATCATGTATATATTTTATTCTACATGGTCTCATGATTTAACTATATTCCATGACATTGGGTAGATACCAATAATCTGAATAATTTACTTGAGCTGCTTTTGTTACCATACAATGCATCATATCTTATTGATATCCTTATTCAGATAGACAACCTATATCTTATAGAAATAAAGAAAATCACAATATTAAACAACATTTAAACATTTATAGGCCCATGAAGCCCTGGTAGTTCAAGTTCTTGAAAAAAAAATCTGTATACATCTAGCTTTGATATGATATGATAATGAAATTAAGTTGAAAGTAAAAGATATGATAGTGAAATTAAATTGAAAGTAAAAGATATTTATTAAATTTTATGGCTCAGCCAGATATTCCCAGGGTTGCATTTATAACTCGACAATTATTTCTCTGGTTAAATTGCTTACTTTTCCTTTGCTCTCGACCCATATTTAAAATGGCATGTCTTGAAAGACCACTTATAAGCAATGTTCCAAGGGATCTTTAAATGGGAATTGATGAAAGCAAGTATTAATATTTCTTGTAAACTAAGTATGACTGATTCAATTTGTAATAAGTGTTTGCACAGTCACAGAAGTGAATGACTTCTGAATGCCAAATAATTCTCCTATATCTTATCCATTGCTCTTAATGTTAACAGCTGCTCTTACAAGATCAGACAAAGTCAATTATCAGTTTCAGATTATTATTTGCAAAATAGTCTGGAGCAATCTGTTTCTATAATCAAGCAAACATAAAAGTTTCCCCCTTTTTCATGATTTCTTATGGGGATTATAATAGGAAATATTTATCAGTGCCAAGAATACTTGATATTAACCATAATATCAATAAACTGTAAGCACTCATGGATTCAGAAATCAATAGATAACAACAGCATTATCATTTGGAAAAGTTTTTGTTGGCACAACTACCACCACTATTACTCTATGACCCAAGGTAACTTTGTAATCAAGATAAATTAAATGGACTTTTATTCACCAATTGTTATTCAATCAAATCACTTCAAATCAAATCAAATATGATAAAAAAATCTAAATGCATATCCATAGAATTGACTGTTCAAACTTCGATGTCCCCTATTCCTAGAAATACAAGCATCCAGGAAAGCTTCTGGGCCTTCAAGTTAACCACTTATCACTAACACAGGAGATATTTTAATTTCCATTTGAAATACTTGTAATATAGACGATCATCTTAATTTTTTCCAACACATTTGTATGCAACAAGGCAGTAAGAGCATGCAGGTGGGCTTTGATTAAAGATATCAATCATCCAAAAAACTACTACTTTTTTTAATAACAATCAGTCAAGTATCAGGAAATTATGTCTAAGGGTAATTACCCATTGCTAACATATATTCAAAAGCTACAAATTCAAACTGACTTGACGTCTGCTCAAAGTAATCGAAGACTTTAAGAGAGTCCTTAGACAGGATAAGTAGGTGAGGCTAAACAGTTCAATTTTAGGCCAACAGCCTGTTCTAAGAAGCATGAGGATTGGAATCATTTCAGACAATGTAAAACATATTGAAAACTAGGTCATCACATGAACCAGTTAGATGTCCATTCAGCGAATTAGGCCACTTAATGAGGGAACGTTCTAGTCATTTATTTGCACAAGAAAGTCATTTTTATGAATAAGGCTTTCATCTCAGGGAAAGAAATCATGGTTGATATAGCCTTTGAATAGCAAACTATAGAGGTAAAAGTCAAGAAGTAGAAATAAAACTGGTATAATTCTTGCACTCCAGGATCTGATGGTATGTCAAAAAAAAAGCCCCACAATTTAATGATAAGATCATGCTGTAAGATAGTCTTGCTAAGATCAAGGAAGTAGACGGTTATAATTCTACAAAGGTACATTGCTTGTTAAAATGAGATATGAACTAAGGGATCCTCAACAACAGAATAAGTTTGTACTACACTATAGAGCAAACACTTTTGAAATAAACACTGAAGAGAGTCCTTTATGACTTGAAATATGTAGGTTTCAAACAGCCTATTCTTTTTTTTGTTGGACTTTTTCATTATTTTATATTATGTACTGTGCATAAGGAAAGTTCTGCGTTCAAACCTATTATTTAGTTTATAATCTTTATTCATCCCTCTTGCCAGCATGTAATAATATATTTTTTCTTCATGTCTATGGATACCTAGTTAATGAATTACAGACAAAAATCCTTTTCAAAACCTTGGCCTGATCAGGAAATTTGATCCCTATTGAAATAAATTTGTTCTTAATGAACAAGCAAGCTCAGGGTGATGAAGCTTGACTGACATAAATCTTTTCATCTTTATCCTAAGTTGCAACTCAATGATAAAGTGGGTGTTCTTGATATTTGAATATATAAAAAATAAAGAGAGAGGAAATACAGCTACGCTGCATGTGGATAGAAAATCAATTAAGGATAACATGCACATATTTTCACATGAATTAAAAAAAAGTTTGTAAAAAGGGGGATTTATTGCAGTAATTTAGCAATAAATGAATTTTGTGTTCAGGTAGAGATTTCCAGTAACATGGATCATTAATTTTTTTAGATTTATTAAGTGTGCCTTGTAAAGACAAGCCATAAATCTTCACATGATATCCCTTACATATCCCCTTATCTGAAAAACCGTCATTTGTATGTAAGCGTTGGTCTCTTTCCCTTTCTCCCATCAATCAATAGACACAAATTTATTTTGAGATTTAACTAAAACTATACTAGATTGCCTCATGTTTGTGTCTTTGGGAAAGATTTCCCTTCTTCATCCAGTAAATAGGGGTCTACAAATGATATACATCAACGATATTCACTCTTTCCAGCCTGCCTGTTCGTGGGTGATCTCATAACTATTTCTATGTTATGATCTTAATGAAAGATCTGATCATCATCTCCCAAATGCATCATACCTGTATCATAAGCCACATTACCCTCACTGACAGAGATATTTCCATTCTTACATATTTGCGCAAATAGAAAGAAACCTTTGAAAAAATGCATAATTGGAATCATATCTCATATATTTTTTCCTTTTTTTTCTTCTACAGAAATACTTCCTCTGAGTAACAAGCCATATTTTTCCAATATCTTAATAACAAACAGAATCTGTTAACAAAATAGCAAAACTATCACTTGGGTATCATTATGATACAAGTCTATGTAGGACGTTTCCTAAGAAAAGCTAACATTTCAAATGCTTTACAACCAATAATACTTCTCTCAAGAAAAAAATACAGTTTTTAGTCCCAGATTGCACACTGAGATGTCTACCATCTTCACATCTATTCCTTTTGGAAATATAAGGTTGTTACTAATAAGGTGCCAAGTATAGACTTATCTTGAAACATTAATTTGTTAAAATGAAAAGTAACCCAATGCATGACTATGTCATACAATACTATCACAAGAATAAAAAAATGATAAATGTAAGCAAAAAATAAACTTTAAAAATATCTTAATTTTTAATAAGCCAGGCATGAGCCAGATAAGGCCAATGTTTTGCCGAGATTGAGAGGATGAAACCAATATGATTGGATTTTACCTGTAATCACTCTACCCTCTGATTGGATCTTTCAAAACTGATGTCTTTTTTCTCACATCAAAGCAGCATCTGAAGCCAAAAATAAAATACTACTGTAAAGGTCAGCACTGTTTACATGTGGGAATGTTAATCATTGAGAATTTAATAGAAAAAGAAACCGTAATATCTTAAACTCAGTATAACATCAAACAATCTGATAACTTTTGTAAGAATAACGGATATGTTTTTATAACTAACTCATGGCTTGAAGAGAAAATGAAGTTATTCAAATCATATGGTTTACCTATCCAGGCATAAA
>JAVSBT010474980.1:0-21932 GCA_033118115.1 Pharyngocirrus eroticus
ACTGATATTGACATAACTTTTTAGCGTTATGTATTCATGTTTTTTTAGTAGTTTTAATTCCAAATCTTTTGTCCAAATTTCTTTAACTTTACTTTTAGCTTTATGAATGGGCCCTTTTTGTTTAAGGTATTCTTTTGTAACTAGTCAATTTACCCTTGTTAACCATCAATCATTTATATACATGTTTAATGTACTCTTAGACTGAATTGAAAAAAGATGATGACTCTGATAACCAGTCCATTAAATTAGATGATGTTCAAGGTGATGATATTTCAATAGGTAGTGAACCCTCCACACCAAGGGTAAGTACTTTTTTTGTCTTGATGGTGAGCTGGTAATTTTGGACGGGAAACTAACATTAATACTGGGTGGTAGAACATAGGTACTGGGAAATAACTAAATCAAATGAATATGGTTTACATAATTGTTATGAAGCTTTGTGAAAGGGCATTCATACTTTAAGCAACAGAATTGTTTCAAATTTTAGCGAGTTAAATGTCAACGTTTTGATTTTGAATAATTAAATAACATTACAAGTCAAGTTCGGATTTCTAATGCTTTTTCATATGAACAAATTAAAAACACATCTAATGTAACGCATTTACTTTAAAGGGAATCTTAATTAAATCATCTATAGAAAGCAATGTTTTTCATATATATTATGCTTAATTCTAAAGCTATAACATATTGTATAAATAAAAAATACACCTAATGCAACATAATTATTTAAAAAATAATCTTAATTAAATAACAAATAGAAAACAATGTTAGAAATTCGAATGCTTTTTCTTATGAATAATTTAAAAATACGCATAATGCAACACATTAACTGAAAGAATCTGAATTAAATCATCAATGAAAAGTGCTTTGATTAACCATTAAAGAACCTGTCGCTATTTTCTCAATAGTCAAATGTTGAGTATTGATTTTGAAATATATTAAAATGTGGCAATTTATTCTTGTAATATTTTGAGTCACAGTCACACAGTTTAAGTCAACTTCTTTATGATATTCAAAAATGCACTTTTTAGATATTAGAGAAAAAGTTCCAATTACATTTATATTTTCACAAACACAGTTAGTAGCACCCAAATATTTTCTAAATTGATTTTTCCAAAACAAATCTTTTGTTCTTATTGAAACCTTCTGTTGCACCTTAACATTCTTTTCATCCAACCCCAAATAATCACTCAAATTTCAGAGTGATACTCAGCAAGTACCCCTTCCAAGTGTAGCTGAAGATAGTAAAGAAGATAAATTAAAAGATAAAAAAGAAGAGAACACAGAAGTTAAAATAGATGACGACAAAGAAGTTAAAATTCAGGAGGATAAAGAAGTTACAAAAGAAAATGATAAGAAAGAAGAAGTGGTAGAAAAATCTCTTGAAGAAACAAAACAAAGTGAAGACACCAAGCCAGAAATTACTAATGAAGAAAAAGTAGGCATACCAACTATAGATATAAAAGAAACTCAAGAGGAAAGGAAGGAAATCATTGAAGATGGAATAGTGATTCCTGCACCAGATTATGAAGAGAATGATGCAGTAGAACCAGAAAAAGTGAGGTTTTTAGGCTTTCACTGTGTTGTAAATGTGCCAATATTTCACAAAATTGTAAGCTTTTGGTTATGGGAATTTTTGTTGTTTGGGGCAGGCAAGTGCTTTCTGTATTTTATTCTTTGTTTTAGTTGTAAAATGTGCAAAAAAACAGGTGAGAAGGGTTTCATTTTCATTTGATCATTGTGCTCTAGGATACCATCAAGATTGATGTCCTAAGGAGAGGAAGCAATAGGAGAGATGAGGTCAGGTTAACGGTCCTTATTGACAATTATGAGAAAAAGGAATTGAAAATTGAATCTCCTGAAGAGGATCTTGAAACACACAACTTTGCCATTCAAGATAGAATTGATGTAGACCTTGCAGATCAAAAGGATAATTTACAACAAAGAACAGACGATGCAGTAAAAACGGACCAGATATCCAACATTGAAGTAGTGGGCACTGCTGATGATATAGCTGTGCAGTTGATAGATCAAATATTTGCAGATATTATAGAAGATGAGGATCCTGTTCATGTGAAGCAAAAACATCAAGAAGCAAAGTCCTATACTGAAGATGAACCTGAGGGTCAGATTACAGCAAACATTTCCGAAACATCAAATGATGAGGATGTTATAAAGGAGGAAGATTCTCAAGTTGTCAAATATGATGACTTGGATGGAGGATTAAAGGAGACTACTGCAGAAGATGAACATAACCAGACCAGTGGTGTCAGTATTGTAGTGCCTGCAAGACTGGGTGACCTTGATTCACTGGATAATCAAAACCAAATGTTCAATGAGAAAACATCAATTGGATTAAATGGTGAAGAACAAGGCATGGCCATACCTTATGAAGGAATAGAAAACATAAATACAGCCAGTACAGACACCAGTCAGGTATTATAGATTGCTGAATGCCATAAGATAAATAAAAGCATCTTGGAGATCTGATTGGAGGGCACCAGACTACCACTAATTTTATAACATACTAATCTACTCAAAAGTCTCTCTCTAATGTTTGTGGACAAAGCATCAGTGATGTTCCCTGTAGTATACTAACATCATTTTTCTAAACCTTCATGTAGTTAGTAGATACATTTTTATTTGTGTGTCAACACAGAAAACCTGAATGCATTGTGAGAAATTGTGATCAATTCAAGACATAGATGAATTGAAATCACCACCGACCAGTTATTGGTTGCAGAGATTTGGAGTGAACCTTCCTTGACATTTTTTCACCTTTTTAATTTTTGATATAATTTTTGCATGCTGTGCACCACAATAACTGAAGTGCTTTCTCAAAGATCTGTTTTGATTGTTTGCATGCATAGCAAGAGAAGTGGAAACTACTCCCTTGCTGATATTTAATATGCTATTTCATGCTCCATTACACTCATACAATATGATTTATACATGTATTAATATAAGGCCATTCCAATTTGATTACTTGGTCGCTGGATTGTTTGGGATCAAAAATGGGACTAGTCAGCCAAAGATAATTTTATTTTTATTTTGTCTCGATGTAAATAAGACTTAACAAGCCTTTTTTTAAAATGAACGAAAAGATGGAGGTGTTTCGATTTACATGGAGTATGTCCAATATCTTGTATTGTATGAACAACCTCTTTATAGTACTCAAAAAAGAATGTTAACAAGCCTACAAAGTTTTTGCTTGATTTTGTTGCCTAAGATTCAAGCAAAATTTTGAAATTATCAATCTCACTACCTACTAAACAATTTGGAATGGCCTAATTGTTATATTGGCAATGTGTTATAAATCAAGACCTTGGCCTTGCTTTGAATATTTACTAGCTATTTCTTAATTGCATGGTATGGCAAGAGCCCTCCCTTGTAAATAGTATTTTATATCAATCTACCATTATGATTTCGAGATTTTTATACTGGTCTGTCCGTGAGATTTTGCATAAATTTATTTTACTTTTTTAATTTAAATTAAAGTCAATGTTTTATTGAATGTCCAAAAAAGGTGAAACCAGGAGATTTTTTGTTTTGTGATAATCATAATTTCTTCTTATATTTTTCATGATTACAGTCCTCAGAAAGTGACTCAAAGACAAAAGTTTTGCCAAAACCTGTCATTGATGAGGGTGAAGAAAAAAGGAAAAAAGAAGAACAAGTGACAGTGGTTGCTACAGATATTGTAAATGATATAGTAGATGAGGTGATCACTTCAAAGAAGACTACACCTTCTGTTCCTGGGGTTGTATTTGAGGTTATTAATGATGTGGTACGAGATGAACAGAAAGCAGCCGCAGCGGCTGCAAGGGCAGAAAAAGACAGTGAAGAACAAGAAGTGAAATTGGATGTGATTGATGATGACCTAGAAGATAAGGATCATTCATCAGGTGCTATGAAAAATGGTCAGCTAGTGAGTGCAGCTCTTGTAGCAAATGGACATGTAACTGATCATACTGGAGATAATAGGACTCAAACAAATCTTGATTCTGATTCTAGATATATGAAAAAGGATGGAGAGAAAAAGGAACTCAGTAAAAAGGATCAAAAGTTGGCAGAAAAAAATGAAATACTACGCAAGAGAGAAGAAGATGGCAATGCAACATTAAGTAGACAGGTATGTATAATGTGTGATAGTTTCTTTACACCTCAAGTATATTTCTGTAACAACTCCAAGTGAATCTTGGTCGTACTCTAAATAGGAACTTGTTAGTGATATCATTTTAAACTTTGGTGTAGAAATATTGCAATATTTTGAACATGTTTATAAAGAGATACAAGTTCAATGGTAAATGATGCCTTGGTGATTAGCCATTTAAAATTGATTATACCTGTGACCATATGATGATTCTCTGCTTTGCTGTTGTAGGAGAACAAGAATCATTACAGAACATTGACAAAGACTAGAACCTATACAATTGATGGACAAGTGGTAACAAGCACCACCACTAAAGTAGTCCTGACAGGAGATGAAAACACAAAGAGAGAAGAACATGAACACAGGTAATGCAATATATGGGTATTTGTCGTATGATTCATTTTATTTCTTAACAGTGTAAGTAGAAACTGCTCTGTTCTGTCCTTAATCCATGATCCATGATATGCTGTAGCTAATATAGATGTGTGTCAAACAGAGAAAGGAAATAAGTCCTGATAAGTCATCTTGTTGTTTATTGTAGCATACTTGTATACTAGAGTAAGTAACATATCAAAATGGAACCTGTATAGACTATAGTGAATATTTTGATATAATGAGGATGTTTACTTTGAATTTACAGAAAACAAGATCTTCGAGAACTTAAAATGTTGCAGAAAATGGAAAATAAACAGTATCAAGATTTAGTTTTCAAATCACAGTACATGAGGGACCAACAAGAAAAGAAGTTTGATACTGAACATCAGGTGAGTCAGTATCATGATATTAGAATTCAAATTGATTTATGCAATCTTACTTCATTTCAAAGATTTCAGTTCTAAAAAAGCTATAGGTATTTGGAAATTTCATACCAGTTTTACATAAGACTTTTGGTAAACTTTCATTTTTATTTGTTTTTTCTTACAGACACTTCTCAGGAATTATGAAACTGACATTGAGTCTCTTAACAAACAGCAGAAACAAGCTGTTGAAAAGGCAGAAGTGAGCCAAACCATTGATACAAAAACCTGTTCGAAGAAATTAAAACAGGAACAAGAGAAAAATCTGAAAAGTTTCAAAGAAGGTCTTAAAACAGATATGAAATTGTTGAAGCAAGAAGTAGACATGTTGCCAAAAGCAGAAAGAAAAGATGCAATGAAAACAAGGAAAGAAGAAAAGGAGATTGATCATTCAGAAAAGGTGGGTCAAGGAAAGAGTTTTGTGAATGAAAAAGTGGCTTTACCAAGAATCACATGCACAGCAGTTTTGATTCTTTTTAAACTGTCTATGGCTGTAGTTCAATTAGCACGTAAGAAAAAAAGTAAATGCAAGCTATGTACCCTATATTCTGTGTATTTTTGGAAAAAAATGAATACCCAATAACATTTTTTCAACTTGCATATGCAAGAGTTGATTAATTTATTACTGTTGGACCTTTTTGTGTTTTATTTTTAGCATTAAATGTATGTGAAAGAAAAAATTGAAAGATAAAGTAAAAACAATGATAACTCATTTAAAAAACTCTTTAGCCTGTGGTTTTATTGATTTAGGAGAGACAGTTTTTAGAGAGGCAACAAGATGAAATGGACAAGTCCATGAAAAGATTAGCTGATAAACACAGGGAGAAGATAGCTTTATTGGAGAAACAATTCTTACAACAGAAACAGCAGTTCCTAAGAGGTAAAACAGGGGAAAGGAATTTGTAATCTAACAGCATTTTGACTTGTAGAACATAATAATATGATGCTTTGTTTGATTATAATAAATGTTGACACAGTAGATATAGAGACCGGTTTATTTCTTTGTGTTGAGGCAGTGTGGAAAGAATTAATGTATACTATATAGATGCTTTTTGCATCCTTTATTGTGTGTCTACAAAAAAATTGTTGCATCTCTTTGATAATCAATTTTCTTCCGGAAATGATAAATATAATTTTTGGCAGATAGTGTCGTAAAAGGTTTTCAACATTTTAACTTCACTAATGCTTTTGATACCCATAATGTTTACATTGTGTTTTCAATTGTACATTTAGCAAGAGAAGCAGCCCTTTGGGAGTTAGAAGAGAGACAACTAAATGAAAAATACCAATTGGCCAAAAAACAGTTGAAAGACATGTTCTTCCTGAAAAGACATCAAATGTTAACAAGACATGAAAAGGTATGGATTCTACTATTCTCCTCTTGTCTGCATGAGATATAGACATTGATAGCTGAACTGATTTTCACAGCTGCAAAAAGCAACTGAAACACAAGGACCAATTATATGTACCATAATTCTGAATGATTGACAGCCACCTGGTCAAGAAGTTGCCTGTTAAAAATGTCAATTGTATAGAAGTATCAAAACATGTTGACTTGCAACCAACATTCTGTACACAGTTATATGCTGGGGGGAAAGATGAACAGAGAATCTTCTGTATTAGCTTCATAATATCTAATTTTGTTTACAGGAATTGGATCAAATCAGACAAGTCAATGCTCAGAGAGAAGAGGACATGTTACGCAGGCATGGTATTGAGAAGAAGAGGCTTCCGAAAATACAGAAAAATGAATCTAAAACTAGGCAACAAATGTTTAAGCAAAGTTTAAGAATAAGCAAACCCTTCTCACAAGATGAAGAAAAAGACAGATATAGAGAGGTACAGTATACTGAAGTGCTGAATATCATTAAAATAGAAGTGGTAGAAGAATTGGTTTGAAAATAATTAAATATAGCTACTTTACCATTTTCCTGGTATTTTTTTCCCAATTCCACTTTTTGTACCAGTCATTGAATCTACCTTTAGGTGTGCATAAAGATAAATAGATATTTTTGGTTGTGAACACAAGTTTATCTTGATTGATATAGTTTGAAGAAAATGAAAAGAAAAGAATTAAGGCTGAACAGCTGAGACAAGAGCTTAAACATCAGAGACAATGGGAAAATTTGAAAGCAGCAAATGACAGTGCATTGAAGGAGCTTGAACAACTTCAGGTAAAACTCAAAACAATGTACTATTTTCATTTGTAGAATTTCATGATTTACAGCCACAAGTACTAGGGAACTAGACAGATTTATTCTAGTAGAATTTCACATTTTAATACTGATATCCTTGATAACTGTGGTTATAGGTCCCATAGACAAAAATTATCCAATAAACATAATTATTGTAAGATTTCCACTGGCCCTTAAATGTATGATTGTATGTACATGGATGTCTGAGGGCCTTGTGGTAAACCAGCTAAGCTGTATTGGTTACCCTCCTTAAATAACAGAAACAAAGGTATAAATTATTTCATAATCTTGTTACAGGGTGAAAAACGCAAGATGCTCATGGAACATGAGACTCAAAAGATCAAAGATCTTGATGACCAGTTCACCAAGGAAGCCAGTGATTGGAAATCACAGTTATGGCCAAGGAAACAGGTGAGATTGGATTTTTTTTTGCATTGTAAAAGAGTTACCAAAATTGTTAAAATTATATTGTGATCTAATAAAAAAGTGAATTTTGTTTGATTTTGACCCTAACACGGTCAAATTTGACAAAAAAGCAACATTTTGAAATTATCAAGCGCGAAAAAAAAAAATGGGTTGGTTCCATCCATCAATCAATTTGGAAAGGCCTGAAGTGTTTTGTTTTTATCTTAACAATCAAGTCCTTATCTAGAAGCTTTGAAACAAGTACTCTTTTTGACTTTCCAGGCACTAGAAGATGAATTCAAAAGCCAAATGGATGAACAGGAAAAATTTTATGGTTTAACAAGAGGAGATAAAAATGGATCCTCTTTCTCCGGTGGCGTTCTTTCAAACAAAACAAAAGACAATAAAAGAATTTCCACTGCAATGTGATAAACAAAACTATGTTTGATTTATGTTGATTAAACTTGTGCTATGTACAGGGGTCAAATTATTAATTCTGAACTATTTAGTTGTATAGATTTCAGTCAACTCAGATTTTACCAATGTGAAACTGTAATTTTTGTTTCAAATTATTGTTGATTATTTTTGTCTTGCCTAATTGAATGTGTGCACAACTTGCACACCAAAAAAATGTAACCTTTCTGCCATTTTGATGTGAAATTTCAGATTGTATGAAGACCTGTATATATATGTTTAAGCTACATCATTATAGTCAGGCATCACTTTTTTTACATTTAAGTCAGCATAGATCACAAATCTCTGGTTACTGTGGTGAGTATATTGTCTGAAATTTGTATTACACGCAGATTGTGAGAAATGTGTTACAGTACAACTACATGAATGAATGTTGTCTTCTGTAGAAAAATATTGATTTGAAATTAATCTTTTTTTTTATAACTGTTTGTAATAAGGCCAAACAATAAGAACTGGAACATGAAGTTTCTTGGACATCAAACAAATATAGCCGAAGTGTCGATTTAAATTCACTTATTTAATGACTATTTGCCAATAAGAACCTAAAGTATGTAAAGTAGTGATAGAACTTGAAGGTTCTTAGACATCAAGACTTATTTCAATTATTTCTTTTGTATAATCATTGTAATGTGTAATTAATATTGTAACTGTGTTCTGGAATGAGCAGAACAAACGTGCTGTTGATTTGAGGGCTTCACAAAAATATGCACATGTACAATGGTGATAAATTCATAATGCTTGTTGTGGGTGATGTTAGGAAAACAAAGATGTTATTTAATGTAACTTGTACTTTGATTTGATTTTGAAAGTTAACCATTTTAAGTGATCCATTTTGTTCAAGCATACAAAGTGACCAAAATCATATCAGACAAGTTCTACTGATGACAGGGATATTTTTCTTTAATCAGGAAAGAGAACTTTGATTATCATAATTATTATAATAAAAGATAAAGGTGCTGTTTTGTATAAGTAGAAATTTAGGTTTGATTATTTGAGAAGTAATATGTATGATACAATATTTTCAAAGATGTGGGATTCAAATGTCTTCATTGGGGTTGTAGCAGGATGAAATAATGTGATACTGAGAAGATAAAATGAAAAGGGATTCATTGCATTTGCAATCATTGTGACTACAAGGCCATGCAAACTTGGTTCACACCTGCTAATACACAAAGAATTCTGATTCTTTATTAATGTCCATGGGAAGAAAAAAAATGATCAAGTGATTGTTTGATGAACACTTCATTGTTCCACTAGGTGCATCATTCATATTGTAACATTGTAAAGGTGATGTCCTTTAACATTGAACATTATTATGTGGCTATTTGGTTGTTGTTAAACAGTCTACATTTCCTCTTTTAATATTTTATGGAAGTGATCCATTCTTTTAGTAATGACCGGGAACCAAAATATTTACAAACATAAATCTTTTTTCAAAATTAATTACTTTTAAAAAAAATGAGAAATCACATAGGAAAAACAAATCCGAACATCCGCCCTTCCAGCACAGAGCTGTGAAATCTAATCTGTATGTCAGAAGTACTATTTCAATCAGATATTATTTGATCCCAGTCACATTTTGTTATATAGTATGGATGAAGTTTATTGTTTATGATGTTACCTATTACTGATGCATTGAAAATAAAATGATAAATAAATAATTATATTGGTGTTTTAAAGTGTATTCTTGTTGACCCCCCTACAACCAATCATTTTTTTACTTCATTCATGTTAGGGTTTATAAATAGGATCCCCCATTTATGAAAAGGATTCTATTAGTGGACTACTTTGTTAAAGATTGTATAGTTCATGTCCAAGGGAGAAAAAGCAATGAACCATTTTTTAATATATATTCTACGAAACTTAGTCTTTACTTCAAAATTATAAAAGTGTTAAATATAGTACAAAATATGCATGGTGTATAGGAAGACCGTAGCCAATTCTCGGCAACTAACATAAGATATAGACATATGAAAATAGAAAAATCATATTTACTCTTGATCTGTACAAGAAATCGGACACGATCAAAATAATTGTCACATTAACAGAAAAATTGGGTTTTTGTAGTTTGATGATAAAAAAAGACAAATAAACTATTAAATAATTATGTATGTATACATGCATGATTTCCTGTACTGACCTATAATGCTAGTGAAAAACTATTTGAAATTGCTCAAGATAATTGAACAAAATGTATCAACTAAACTAATCTACTGTCAGTAGTGTGATTATAATTTGGTAAACTTTGTACACTCAGGATTACCAACGGCAAGTTGGTATGACGTCCCGCCCCACCCCACCCCACCCCAAACAGTTTCTATAATGTATGAAATATGTTATAACATTAACATAAATATTGATAGAATTCATGAAATTCCAAGAAAACAGATTTTCATCATTAGCTACTAGGAACAATGAATATGCTCTCAAATTTACAGTTATGATCCTATTGTTGACTTGCTACATGACATTCACTTATAAATATGAAAGCTCGTGCAATGACCAGTGTTAGGTTTGATTTACAATGTATATCTTGCTAATTAAATAGACATGTAAAGACAACAAAGAGTGTAATTATTAGTAATTATGGATTCCATAAACCAGCTTTTTCTAGGACGAATTTCCCTAGTTCAGCAAAGACACCTGTGGAATTTCTTAGTGTCACTTCATCTGTAAGTTCAACAGGATTTGGATGAGTCCAGTGAAAAGCGTTGACATCTTCCTTCCAATTTGGAATGCTATCTTCACTCAAATGATGCCTACTTTCATTATGATAGTCTTTTATCCAAGTTGGGTGACATTTAGACTGGTAGCAGATGACTTGCAAATGACGATCAATGCGCAGTAGGTGTGGATATTTTTCAAGGAGTTTATAGGGCATTTGCACTCCTGTATAACCTGGACTATCATTGTGTAATATCCTCATAGAATCCCTAAAAACTCTCCAAAAAGGAGCATTCTTTTTTCCATAAGAAAGCCCAAAGTTCACAGAATCTGGAAAAGGCCAGCTCCAATCAATCCAATCAAAGGATGCGACTGCGTCATAACCTCTATCTTCATAGCTGATGGGTTTTACCCAGATGGCATCTGTATCAGCGTATATCCCGCCATATTTGATCATCAAATCCACCCTTATAAGATCACTCATGAGAGAGCGATACCATGGTTCAACCACCCCTTGGTATATTCCAAGAGGTTCTAGCCTTGTAATGAATTTGACTTTGGGGTGATTTCGAAGTCGTGGCCAATATACTCCTGCTGGTTCTTTGTCACCATGAATATAAACTACCTCTACCTCTACAACATAAATGAGACTTAAAACACTAAGATAGAACACAAAATCCATTGGACCTCCCCCAATCCAGATCATGTGCCCTATATTTGGGACCAATTCATCATAGCTTGGTTCTGGACGTATAATTTTCTCTGTGCCGTAAAATATTTTTCTACATAATCTACCAAAAGCATTTTCCAGTTCCCAGATATTCATAGGATTAAAGGAATCAAAGTTTCCACCTTTTACAATGTAACATTTAGCTTTATCATTGCCATTGTAGAGCTGACTAACAGTACTGCAAGATGAGGTTTTATACATAGTGGTCTCATTTTTCAAAAGATCTTGAAAATGTACATCTTTTTGGAGTGCCCCTTGCCTCAGCATTACGTATCCATCAAGACCTCCCATTTCTAGGGCAAAATCCAAATTAACCAGTCTCTCAGTTGGAGCGTATTTCATGAGGAATGTATTTTCTCCAACATAGAGGCCACCACCTTCAGCATCTAACAGTTTCAATATAACTTCAGTTTGAAAAGCAGGATTATTGCTACTACAAAATCGTGGCAAATCTCCATCCATCCTTTTCATGTGCAAGAAAGGGAAGTCATTTTTGAGATTCATCAACCATTGGTGATAATAAATTTTGTCAATTTGAATATCCTGTTCATAATGTATGACTATTCTGTCTGGTTTTATGGCCTGAATGACACTCTGTACACTAAGATATTGCTTAAACACAAACCAGCGATTTCCACACCATAAGAAATGAACATTAGGTGGCACTGCTCCAGGTATTAACTGATTTTTTGCAGACCAGTATTCCTCAAGTTGCTTTTCTCTAAAGTTATGAGCAGTTATATTTTCAAACATCAAAACTTCAGATTCGGGTAAAACAATATCGTCTTCAACTACATTATCAAACTCTCCTGTGTTGTAATTCTTTGCTTCTTGTATTGTTCTGCCAGGGCCTGCTTTTTTACCAGATCCATTTTTATGGATTGTTCCATTTTTCATTAGCATTCCTTGGTTTGACCATGTTGCCAAAATCATCACAAAGATGCAAAGGACTGCAACTGTTCTTAATATTGCCTTGTTTGAGATCATGATTGCAAAAACGACTGCTTGGACAAACTACCTGCAATGAGAAAACAGAAACAACATCAATATAAGAATAATCCCATTTTAGTAGAACTTTATGATTATGGCTTTATTTTCTCACAATACAAATATGTGAGCAAGTGAGTTGGTGAACTCATAGAGCAAGTCTGAAAGCTGTGCAATACTTGTTGAAGAAACTAAACAATAATTAAGCTATAATGCATGCATTGTGAAAGAACAATGTTAAAGCCGCTTTGTCAAATACACATAACAATCAGAAGGAAAGCTGACAATATCATTATGAGTTCTAAACTGTATAAAACTTTATCAAATATCAAAATGTAATAGAGTAAAATGTGCCAAAAATGCAGTCACCCAAGGGAACTTTCACTACCCCAAAGTAAGCTACTGATTACTGTTGGAAAGTTCTAGAAACTATTATTAAAGAATAAGATCAATTCAAATTGATGGCATTCTTGCATTGGCTTACTTCAATGTGCAGATGATGGATCCTTAAAACCTACCTTTTGGTAAATCAAAAATGGAAATGATTATGCTATATCCATTAACAAGAGGCTTTAATGTTGAATAGAAGAAAGTGCACCACAACTCCTTATCGTTTGGTGAACGATAAGATCCAGGTTTTTAAGCCCCCAGTCCCTCTCTTCACCTTAATTAAACTTTTCCACCACCCGTCCATGAGTTTGGTATCTCAGTTTCACAATCCGAAATTTTAGTAGTCGATTGCAATGACTGGAAGTTTGTTCATGGTTGATTTTGAAAGCTCGGATGTACAGGAAGACAATATAATGTATTGTGCTTTGTTTCAAACAAATTTAGTATTATTAATTGTTACGGAATATCCCCAATATACATCCCAATACACAAAGTTTCTGTAGCATTATTCTAACTTACCTAAAGAACTAGAGTGACCGGTGGGAATCTACATGACTGGATCAGGATATTCGTGAGGAAAATAATATGTACTCACGACTTCAGTACCACCTCTACCAAATTCAAAAGGTAAAGTCTGAATATGTGTCAACGTGTACGTACCTATGTCATGCATGGGTGACCTCTCAAATTTAAAGAGACCATCTAAGGAGAAATGTCGGGAGGCAACAAATGGGGTCGAAATTTAGAGAGTAAAGTTTTTCATCTTATAGTGCATGACTATGTAAGTTTGATGCAATGCTCTGACTGTAACTGAATACAAATAATTTGAATGTAGAATTATAAATCAAATAAAAAGTATTTTGTAGAATGTGTACACTTCATATAGTGCCACTTTAGTGCTGTAGAAAGGTATTGTTCAAACTGTACTGGACAAAAATATAAACGAACACGTAGTGACGTACTATTTTTTTGCAATAATATCAATATCTGCTCTTTAAAACGATAAAATATTACAAGATATAAATTTAGTCATCAATTTTCGACAATATTGGAAAGTTACAGCAAAAGAAATGAAACAGAACATTAATGAGATGAAGAAGTGTTCGCGGGGGGTGGGGGTAGATGTAAAACTCACGCCAATATATTCTAAGCAAAAATACAAATAATACACTTCTAAATATTCCAAATATTTCATTAGACATGTTTACCAACCACTAAAGAACATGTAGGCCTATAATGTATATTAATAGGAAACAGGCTCCATCCTCTATCATGACTCATGTTCCTTTTTTTGTTTCTTCTCGATTAAAGGAATGCTATATGTAATTTATACCTGTTATATAGTTAACTATCTTTCTGATACCTGAACCTTCCACACCCTCCTTTTTGGAGTTCAAAATGGACGATCTCTGCATGGTACCGTCATCAAATGATGGCCCCGGATTGATCATTATAAGACAAAAAGGAAAAAAGTGTAACCAACT
This sequence comes from Pharyngocirrus eroticus, assembly GCA_033118115.1. NCBI lineage: Eukaryota > Metazoa > Annelida > Polychaeta > Saccocirridae > Pharyngocirrus > Pharyngocirrus eroticus. The sequence goes on from JAVSBT010474980.1 coordinate 14,280, forward strand.
CAAATTTTATGAATTGCAAAAAGCATTCCTTTAATAAGAAGATGCAGGACTTTTTTTGTATAATTATATTATAATCATAAATTATGGAAAACACGTATATGTCTTTGATTACTAAAAACGCCTACAGTTTTGTGAAGAATATTCTGTTGTAGCCATTAATTTTGCCACGGCAAAGGAATGTGTTGATACTTTTCTAGCTTTTTATCTATGTCAACTATAAGCTAATTTGCTAATGTTGTCATCATATGATTTAATTTGTGTGTGTAGGGAAACTGAGATATATGTGTGGTGAAAGTTGATCCACTAGATGGCATTCTAGTGCAGGTTTCAATTAACTATTAGTTCTACTTATCTCTCAAAAATCACTTATCTGTAAACTTTGAATTAAAATATATTACCACTGACTTTAAGGCTATGTCCTACTTATTAGGGTCAAAGATCATAATATTTTCTCTATCTGTATATGTGTATAAATAATAAATAAGTCCAAAAGATATACATGTATGTGGTTTGAAACCTACATGTTTTAAATCACCAAGGACTCTCTTCAAGTTAAGGGTTTATTTCAAAATTGTATAATAATATACAAAAAAATTAAAGACTTGAGAGCAGAACTTTCCTCATGCACAGCAATAATGATGAAATATGATAAATTAGTAAGTCCAACTGAAAAAGATATGTGGTTTGAAACCTACATGTTTCAAATCATCCAGGATTCCCTTCAGAAACATGCATATAATATTATTATCTTTGTCTGGGCTCCATACTACTGATGTCACAGCTATTTAAAAGAAGGAAATCAGTGACATGAATTAGAATCTAATTTGGACAGGCACATTTAATAGAATATAAGTATAAAGATTATCCTTTTCAGCTTTCAGGAAAGGTAAACACATTGTCTTGGACCTAATTCTACAAAAATGAATATAAAATGTACCATAATTACAATATTACAAACAAAATGGACTTTTGAAGACATGTGAAATTTGGCATATTTGTCTTTATTAGTATGATAATGATATTACACAAGAGGAATAAAAAAAAACGTTTAACAAGCTACACCCATACAAAGGCTCTCATAATGAAAAAGTGCTACCACAATGCCATAAGAGTGAATACATTTACATATAAATTATAAGTATGTGTATCATTAAGATCATTTATTAAGAAAAAACACCCAATACTGTCACCTTTTACATACATGTATGTCTTTACACAATCATTTTCATTTTAATACTTCTATATAGCTTTTTGTTTATTCTAATATTTATTCTGATATCTTCACTTTAGACAAATATATGGTCATGCATTATCTATCTTGATCTAAAGGAACACTTTCACTACACAATAGCATATTGATAAAAATAAGATGAAGCATGACGTCCGTGAACTCATTTTATTGTTATATATTTATACAGCTATTGAATTATTTCCCTAGACATACCCCATGCATGTTTTAGCTGCTTGTTGGCCATACATCCAAAGAAGAAATTTCCTTTAATTAGCACAAAAATTCATAGTGTTAAAATATTAGGTTTTATCAACAACAACAGCTTAGCCCATAGTCATGCAGAGTTTGCATATTGTTTTTAAGTCAAATGCTCTCTATTGAACACTATCATTTTCAATTAATAATGGTACATGTATTAATAATTATGGAAAGCATATTTTCTCTTCCAAGTTCCAGACAATACATTGGTCCGAGAAGGGTTTCATACATGGCACTATAAGTCCTCCAGTTTGTTTCAGTTGGAATCAAAGGAAAGTAGTAGTTGACCTTTGCAAACTTGGCTACAGACCTGGCCTGAGGTAACAGCAGGATGAAAAATTATACGCAAATACCACTTTTATTAATTGTTTATGTTGATTACTAAATGTCATAAACAATACCATTGCAAATAATTAAATATAGTGCATCATGCATTATTGACCAAAATAGCCAAACTTTTACAATGGAATATGAATAATTGATATAATAAAGATTTGATCTTCTTACGGTAATGTCATCTAGGAATAAATCAAAACAACAATATAGATAACAGTGAACTTTGGTATTAAAATATTTTTTTTATGAGCACCTGTAAATGCATGCATGAATAAGATGATGGTTGATAAATTATAGAACTATTTTTTGATGGAAGCAGATGAATTGGTATACATTAGTTAAATCAATATGTCAATCTTCTTTTTGACAATGACGTCAAAGAAACAGGGTCAGGCCTGTTCTTACCAGAAGGCTCCTGAATCATTTGTGTCATATATTGACTTGATAATTGTAAATCCGGATTATATGAAAAATTGAAATCTTGCAATAATTGATACAAAAACTTCAGTAATTATGTCCAAAACACAGCTGCCAGAACTGTTGATTTTTTTTTACATTGGTTGGATATCAGACAGAGAATAATCTCAAACTTCTTTTGCTATTTTTTTAAAGCCACCATGCTTACATTGAGGAATGTCTGAAATATATATCAACTAGCAAGGAACTTAGCAAAGCAAAGGTGTACCTCCACAGTTCTGGAGACAGGGCCATTTGTGTTGCTGCCCCAAAGCTGTGTAAGAAATTAACATCAGGACATAAAAACTGTAAAAAATCTCCTGAATTTAAAAGATGTCTGAAACTCATCTTTTTGAAAAGAGCCTCTGAAAGAGCCAGACCTCAAAGAGGTACTATAGAAATCAGAACATTTACATAAAACATGAAATTTCCTATAAAGAACTGTTTCTTCATACAACTATACCAGATAGTCATTTGCTAGGATGTTGGGGAAAGCTACAAATAGAACAATATACATATATATATATATACATGTATATATAGGTTTCAAACCGCATATCCTATTCTGTTGGACTTTTTCATTATTTTATATACATACTGTGCATAAGGAAACTTTTGCTTTCAAATCTATTATTATATTTATACATGTATATATCTATCTATCTTTTAAGCCTGTCACACACTCACCGTAAGACTTGTAATACAAGTTGTATCTGTAAAAAGAATAGGTGATACTCAATGTGACAAAAATATTAAGTCTCTCCTCACACCTTGATACTATTTGAACAGAAGAATATCCATTTCACATTACAATAAAAACATATTCAGTCTTTAGTGAGATCAATTCAAAGGAACCATAAAAACCATTGCGCTGCTGAGAAGCCCATTTATCCCAAGCATTCCTTTCATTTAAGTAGAAAAATGACAATCGAAAGTTTGCAAACTCTGATATTATAGATAAAAAATAATAACTTTTGAACATAATTTGTATGGTAATTTTTACCTACATAACATTTTAACTCTCTGTAAGTGTAAGAACCTTGAAATTCTGTGAATTATATTTCTAAATATAAGGATATCCTCTAATACAAAGACTACTTCATAATTAGACACCCCCTCCTCAGCACCAGTTTTATATAGGGATCTTTAGGCCTACCTGTACAATGTATATGCAAAGCTCTAGCTGAGCAAGGAACCAGGGATCAACTTACTTGAGGGACTGAAGGACCAGAGGTGTGTGCCTCATTATAAAGTATAGGGCGAGACATTTGAAATTTTAGCCATTTTCTTAATAATCATGTTGGCAGGTCCCACTGAGAAAAAAATTAATCTAACCCTGAAGGAACTAACCCCAACATGGAACTGGATAGAACTAGGTATATTACAAGCATATTTTGGTAATTTCAAACAATAAAACTTAAAAAAAATCAAAAAAATATATTTAATGATGCCAATATCCACTCTGTCTATGTCCTAGAATTGACATATCAACAGCCCAAAGTTTTTTTGCCTGTTTAAACATGTGGCATGGCAGTCATATCTTTTGTCTTGGCTCACAATTCTTTAAAATGATCATCCGTTTCCTTCATTTTTGTCAAATTTTGATTAAGCGCTGGATCAGTGATATTATAGTTTTCAAAATTTTCTGTATCAATTCCTATCAATTCAGCATAATTATCCCCATAATAAACTAAAAGTTCCTGACCAGGTAAAATGTCAGATCTTGTAATATAATATATTTTACTTTTACACTCAAATATTTCAACATTACATTCTCTATCATGGCGGGCACAGTTGATGTACCTATGCCAGCTTGAAGTTTCAAGGTAATATGCATCTATGTAGTGAGTTCCTTCACCACTTCTATGAGCCTGAAAAAGGGAAAAAAGAAAGGATTATTGATCAATCTTATCTATAAGACAGGCGTTTCTTTTACTTTGAAAACACATCAATAATCATGAATGTTTGATATGTCATTGCCTTGTATTGTTTGACCGTACTGAACACTTTTTCTTTACCAACAAAATAATTCAATATTGGAATAATCTAAATATATTCCATTGTATCTGTCCTGTAAATGAGATTCTGTAGGCACTGTAGTGTTTATCTAGAAGAATGTGTACACCCACAGGTCCCACAACTAGGCAATGTCACCAACCACCACCAACAAAGGTATCTCACAATGAGATAATACTATTAATAGTCTACAACTTGTCTTGATACTACTTTATCAAACTGTTGTTATTAGTATTGTTACAGTGTTGATAATAATAATAGTAAAAATAAGGTAAGGTTGTTGGTCTATGGATGTGGGCAGGCCATTTTTCATGATTAAGGCAACATGAGGGTCTAATTGCTGCTTTTGATATGCACTAACATATGTCCCAAATAAACATTTTTTATAAAAGATAATGCTATAAAAGTATATATTTTTAGCTTTAGGACATCTTTAGCCACAGTTTGATGTCACTCAAATTTATTTAAATTTTATTTAACATTCAAAAAAGTTAGAAAAATAAAAAAATAAACATTATTTTGTTTATTTTTAAAAACGTCACGTGGAGATTTTTTTTTTAAGATATTAAAAAAATAAAAACATCATCTTTTAGAGCATGATTATAGCTTGTATTTCGTGTCTCAGAATTTTTATATCACTTTTCAAAATGAATATATTTGAAGTGATAAAAGTCACTGAAAAAATTGGCTATTTTGAAAACTACCAATTTTCAGCCCACTTTTGTCATTTCAACCAGCCACAAATTTCTTTTGAAGAGGGTTATATTCATATAAATACACGATGTTAAAGCTATAACCATGCACTAAAAGATGATGGGTTTTTTCTTTTGATATCTCAAAAAATAAAAATTTGCATGTGGCTTTTTTTAATTTCTGTTTTTATTGATACGTTAAATAAAATTCAAATTAATTTGAGTGACATCAAACTCTGGCTAAAGATGTCCTAAAGCCAAAAATATATACTTTTATAACATTATCTTTTATAGAAAATGATTATTTGGGACATATGTTCGTGCATATCAAAAAAAGCAATTAGACCCTCACGTTGCCTTAACAGTTTCTATTGTTTTTTCAAAATGTTGCTTTTATTACAAATTTAGCCACCAAATAAAAAAAAGTGTAAGCTGCTTAACATGCATTTGCGATTTTGTTTAACAAAAGGACCAGATAGAGGTTTTATTTTTACAAAACATTAAACTGCGTTTATTTGGCCAATTTTTTATGCCAAAAGTCCATCGACCAACTAATCAATTTGGAATAGCCTAATACAAAATTTATTATCCTTACTATTGTTTTTATTATCATTATATTACTATTATTAAAGTAGTAATAGTATGTAATTATATTTATTATAAGTAGTAAAAGTAGTCAATTGACTACTTAGTTAATGCTTCAAAACTTTGGATTGGAGTAATTGTGACATTATCTAAAAAATTAAACAACTTTTTTCAATTTTTAATGATACATTATACAAATGTGAAACCTCATTTACCTTCCATGTATACCAGCTTATGCTAGTTTGTTCTTTAAGGTCTACAATTTCTCCTTCATACTCTCCAAGCCATGTGTATTTTGGAATAAATGTATTAGAAAAGGCACCAGTACCAGCTTGTGGGATTATAGATGGAGCTAAATAGACTTCATTGGGTATCATGTTGTGGCCTCTACCTGGTGTATTCCATGGTATCTGTAAGAAATTATAGTACCAGAAAATAAAGAAAATACACTTAGTTATAAATTAATTATCACTGGGATGTTTATTTTAGTGACAAGATCCCACTCACTGTATAGAATACAAAACAACAAATCAATGAATTGGGTGAATGAGTGAATGTTGATATTGTAATGCTCATGCTTTTTTAATATCACATTGCTTAGATCCTTTATTTTCATTATGGCTTTCATTTAATATCTAATGATTTTCTTCAGGGTCCATCACAGTCCACCTCTTTCATTGGTGTCTATATTTACTCAATGAATCTACTCTGTAAACTCATACCATAATTTAAACAGACTTTGGTATCATACTGTGTAGACCATACTGACAAGGCTCTTAGATTTGAAACAAAATCATTACAATTCCTTTGATAAAATGAAAATTTACATTTCTTGTCTTTTAGAAGTACATGTACTAAAAATGATATATCAGGATTTTCTAACAACCAAGGATATTTGGTTTTGAATAAATCACACACTTAAGACAGTGAAACGTGTTCAACTCTGCTACCAACGATTAGATTAAAAAAAAATTGAAGCTTATCGACATCTGCTACTTTTAATAAACATTATTGACAAGTAAAAGTATATATTTTTGATTTCAGCACTTCATTGTGTACATATCAATACCAATGAAAGGTTATTTTCCTTTGTAAAAAATATTGAAATGATAAAAAAAGTTGACAAAATTTGAATCAACTCCTACAATTTTTAAGATTTCAAAATACTAAAACAATATAAACATAGAGCATATTGATTACTTCAAATTCATAATTTTATATCTTTATGTTGCTCTTCATTACATTTAAAAATTGGCCATTAATCAAAAATGACAAAATTTGGTCACATTTTTTTATTTCAGCAGCTAATAAAAAAAGAATGTAAACATTAAGTAAAAATTACAATTTGAAGCTATAAACATGCTCAAATTTTAGATTATTTTTGTATTTTGATATCTTGAAAGTTGAAAGAGTATAATTTTTTTTATGAGAATTTTGTGAATTTGTTTTTTTGCATTTTTGTGGGAGAAATTGATTATTTGGATTTTTTTCTTTAGATAATTGTAAAGTTGTGATTTAGAAAAGATATACTCCTCAACACTATCATAATTCGCTGCCTTAAAACTATCACATTGACCTAGATGCAAAAATTAATATGAAAGTTATTTATTTTCAAAGCTTTTGTGCATTTATGAAGTTTGAATTTTTGTCAATTTATCCATAATGCACAGATGAGCTTACATCAAAACATTGACCTTGTTTGAACTAAGAATATAATCTGAAACTAAAATCCTGGCGTCCTACCTCTGAAGAAGGTTTGAGACCTCTATCACCTGGTTGAGGACAATCCAGTTGCCAGCCATCCCAAAGGTTTTCAAGCTGTGCATCAATCAATCCTACAAAAGCAAAAACAATTAAAATTAAATAAATCATAAGTAAAGCCATTAACAACAATGATTTGATATACTTTCATCAAACACCTTAACTAATGAGAGGCAGTAAGGCTAGACCAAGTTTATTGAACAGAGCACATCAAAACTAAAGCCCCAGTCACACTATCACGGTTAAGCCCCAGTCCCATATAGATGCCGGATCAACACGGATCACCTCCGGCACGATCCGGCTTGTGAACCGTGTAGC
>JAVSBT010475091.1:0-21926 GCA_033118115.1 Pharyngocirrus eroticus
GAATAAACATTTACATCGATAAATTGCCCTAAAAATGACTTTTGAATTATACCAATACTCCTGGACTCTCACTTTAAAGAATATTCCTGTGATGTATTTCACTGATAGTTAAAATATTCTTTTTTCATGTGCCATATTATCTATAAGATTCTCCGAGTTGCAAAAGAAATAAATGACCGAGTGCCTCTGTATAATAAGAATAAGATTTTTTTTTATGCCCTGTTCGTTTGTCTTATTTTCTTATATGTTTTGTTTTACTTTTACAATGATAGAATACCAAATCCAGAAGATGCATTATATGAACTCCCAGAGCATTTAAAAATCTTGTCATCCAAGAAAAAAACAGAAGACATGTTGTCACATCAAATGCTTTCAGGTATTCCAGAAATAGATCTTGGAATTGAGTAAGTATATTATATCAGTTGAATTGAAAAAAAAAAAAATATGTCACTTTCATGTTGCATATTTCCCAAAATTCTTGTTATATAGTTTGTAAATTCATAGCAGTATTGCTAAGATATAATATGTATGTCTTGGTAGAGGGAAAAAGATGATATGTGTAGTATTTGTATCTATAAGCTTTATTTAAAATGACGATCCACTCAATAGTCGAGATTTTTTTTTTTTTTTCATTGTTGCTTTACAATTTATTTTTTACACATGTTATAATTTTTTTAGAGCCAAAATAAAAAATATTGAAGAAACAGAAAATGCTAAACAAAAAATTATCCAAGAAAGGATGAATAAAAAAGAGAAAATCTCTGCTTTTGTGCCCACGAATATGGCTGTGAATTTTGTGCAGCATAATAGATGTAAGTACAAACCAATGCAGTGCTTTTGTTGTTTTGATTTTTTTCTTCTTCTGTAAATTCTACTAATCATCATTTAACATAATGAGATAAAAAAAAAGTAACATTTTTCATGTAATATTTTAGTTAACATTGAGGACAGTGCACCAAAGATTATAAGACAAGAAGTGGTACCAGTCCCAGAACCTGTGAGGGTAGGGGATGCAGAGAGACCAAATACAGGCAGAGAATCAAATACAGGTGAGATTAATATCAAAGTGAATTGTAATACATTTGTACTTGTGTCTTGGTTCCGCACATTTGAAACAAATATTTGATTGGTTTTTTTTTTCATGATGTCCAGTTTCTGCTAGTGATATTGATTTGTATGTATTTGCTATAGTGCTAATAAATGTTTTCTGTCTCTAAAATATTATAGGAAAAAGTGATTATAGACCAGCAAACAAAGCAGAGAAGTCTACAGATGATTACCATTTTGAAAAATTCAGAAAACAATTACGGAGATACTGAAAGCATGGCCCACTGTCAAGACAGTACGGATGCAGCTGAAATGAGATCTCAGCTTATCTGGGAAAAAGAACTCAATGTTAAATCTGGGCAGGTCAACAGTACATTGATCTGTTATAGTAGATTTTTACAATTGTAGCAGCTATTGTGTGACATTTAGAGGTTATTGGACCAGATTGTGGAACAGCAATGAAGTCAGGAGTGCAATGACCATGATTTTGTTTTTCAAAATTAATGGTACCTAGGTAAAAGAATATTTGGATGAATAACTTTTTATTTGCTATAATCTTGGCCATGACTCTATAGTCAGTACATTATGAAGGAATCCATCATTATATTTTGTGATTAAATATATCATTTTAGATGAAAGAAGTTTTTAAAAATATATTATGTAAAGGATGGATAGATAAAATGTGTTCAACATGGGATATTCTCCTGTAGATTTTACAGGATACGACTGTTAAATTCACCGTTTCTTTCTTCCTTGTGAAATTAACAATTTCTTAATTATGTGTTTTTATTTTTAAATGTATAAACATTGTAGAAATAAAAATTAAGACCAATAATAACTTCTCTCTTCATTTCTTAATTTGTTTGAAAAGCCTTTTACATAAATTGGAGTGAAAATGAGAAGAACAGTTCTCCTTATTTATTTGAACCAGTGATAAAAAAATTAGAAAAGAAAGAGAAAACCTGAAAGTAAAAATTAAAATTCACTAGGTGGCAATACTGTTTGAAATAACCCTAACCAGTCATAGTAATTATAATATTATGGATGATTTTGCAGCTTTCCTCGCATTTGAATTCCAGATGGGGGTCATTATTTGGAATTTATTTCTGTATCAAAGTTTTGTGACAATGGTAAATGGTTATTATGTATGGTCACAGATGATGGGATTCTCCTTTCTCTCAGTTAGTTTACTTTAGAGAGCTAGAGGAATACAGGATCCTTTTAGTCTTGGCAATCAGAATATCTCAAATTAAAATGATGGTAAAATGCAAGTTGTGGCTTGATATATATCTTCATTAATTCAAGTAGGAATTAGTTCACTGTTATTATTTATTTTTAAGTAGAAATACTAACTTCATTATTCAACCAACTTCATGCTCATGCTGCCACCTGTTATTTTCCCAAATGAGTAAACAAGCACATGAGAGATCCACAAGTATGTATTTATGATAATAAAAGCATGTAAGAACCAATTATAAAACTGTGATAAGATGCTAAGATAAAAACCCCAATCATAGGAATTGGTTTTCATTTTACATAATAGCCATTAGTGTTCCAGGAGGTCACAGTGTGAGAACATGACCATCTGTGTAACAGTGTTATAGTTCATATTTATATAATATACTTCTAAATGGTTCTCTGATTGCAGCCCAATGTAGAGGAAGGTTCTAAGGCTGGAAGTGATATTCTTATGGGAGCATGGTAGCTCAGTGACAAAGCATGGGTCTATAGTGATCAGAAGGTTGAGGGTTCGATCGCCCACCTTACCCCATGTCTGTGTCCTTGGGAAAGATACTTAGTCCCAATTTCCCTTCTTCATCCAGGAAACGATAAACGCGTACCAGGAAATTCTAGTAATGTAACCTGCAATAGACTAGCATCCTGTCCAGGGGGGAGTGAAAACTATCAGTTGATTGTGCTACAGAAACCCCAGGGATAAGCACCGGCCTGATGGGCCTTAATATGGCTTGAGTATGGCTTTACTAGAGAGTTCATAGGCTGGAAGTAATATTTTTAAGAGGGAGCAGGGATCAATTTACTCAAGGGACTGACCGTTTTTACCCAATTAGAAAGTATAGGGTAGGACCCTTAGAAAGTTTGAGATTTTCCCCATTTTCTTAATACATCATATTTGTGGGTCCTACTGAGAAAAAAAAGTACATTAATCCCTGGGAAGTTTCAAACACATGGCTTTAGATTAAAAAATTTCTTTAATTCCTTGTAAGTATGGTGTACCAAAACCTCCCTTCATGGTCTTTAATTAAGTTCGAACTGTCTTCTATAATTACATTGTGCCACAGTGTAGGTGCCAGTAATTTGTTCCAGGGTTTGCAAAATCGGAAAAAAACTGTCTATAGGTATCTTAATGACCTAGCGAGAGGTCGGATAAAGTTTCTATTGTTTGGACGCCTTGTTACACGAGGTTACCTTTTATTTAAAATGGTCTCATTCATAACTACAGATAGATAATACTGGAGACTTCACTCTGATATCAGATAAATGTAGAGGCAATGGTATAATTTCCTTTGTTAATGTACTATAGATATCATCTATATTGAAATGAATAACAAAAAGGACAACACTCACACTACCTTTTTTTTTTCATAGAAAGATCTTTTTATTCATTGGTTGATGTAAGGACATTGTAACCAATCATTTTAATTATGTAATAATGAGTCTGATATAAAGAAATGAACACTCAAATACTTTAAGAAATGAAACTAACTGCATTCATCAACATCCATGACTAAATGTCTATTGTTTAACAAAAAGTATGAGAAGAAGGTAAGATATATTTACACAGTCATGTAGCGATTGATTTAGATTTTATTTTTGGCTACAGGACCAGATAACATTTTTTCACAAATCGGTCTGTCAGTCCAGTGCCTAGATCAATTCATGGTTTAAGTCTTAGAGATATATGTATGGCCAGTATATTTGTAGATTGTTTGTAAGTAAAGAAACTAGTATAGTTGTAATATCAGGGTTGAATGATCTTCAACACCTCTTGCACTCCTTCAAATCAAAGTCTGAAAATAACCTTAAAATTCAAACCGAGCAACAGACATAGAAAATGCATAAGTTAAGTTCCTGACTTTTAGTGGAATTATAAATAATGGAGCTTTCATTCTTAAATATATTACTATGACTCTCTTTTAATTGCATCATTTCACTTTTTTCCCACCGGTTCACCACTAACAGACATACATTCTATTTCTGATCTATTTGTTTCTACGGAAATATTTGCTTTGATATTTTTGTTGTTGGTAAGGAATAAACCCAAGACTTACACACTTTTTTTTTTCACATTGAAAATCTGATGGATATTGAAAGCTCAGGATATTTTAACAATATAACACAGGATGCAATTTTTCAACAATTTTCAATTTGAATTCTAGAATAATCATTAAAGGCATGCTGTATAGAATTTTGTTTTGCAAAGCTTCATGACCCTTCACCCTTGTGATAATGTTTGAAAAATCTCAATGCTGCACAAGGAGTAAAGATTATTCCCAGAACTAAATTTGTGCACATAAATTCTATATATCAAACCAATTTCCAAATCTAAAGAGAAGAAAGAAACAAAAAAAATCAAGTATTCGGCAGAAACATTAATTTCTTATTTTTGTTTCTTGGCTTTGTTCTGAAATCTTCAGGCAAATTAGTTCCTATAACTGTAGAACAAACCATAACAAATAAATAACCACAAGTAGCCTATAACATGGCATTATAATTATTTACATCACACATCTTATCATTCACTTTCAAATCTATAGCATTTCAAAAACATCAATATAAACAAAAGTCACAAAGTAGACATCATCTAACAAAATTCAAACTTTATCAAAAAAAAGGGATACAATCTTATGGATCAAGGCCTCAGGTTGTCATGATACCATTTGCATAATTAACATATTAATATTTAAATATTTTTGTGTAAAAACTGTATTTTTTCACAGTTTTGATAAATTAATCAATGCAATATAAAAGATAGTGGTGTCTAGCTGTCATTTCTTTTTCCTCTCAGAAGCCATCTTGAATTGTGGACTTCTGAATATGTCTGGAAGTTTTTATATGACCTTGAACTTGAAGACCTGTTCCTGATATGTTGGAAACTGTCTGGTATGTGATATTGAATAAGATCCCTCATAATTCTTCTACTTCTTAGACCATATAATGGTTTTATAAATTAATTGTAAAAGTTTTCCAAATAGAATCCACAAATATTTTTGTTATTTTCTATATTCTTGAACAATAAAAGATATTTCACAATAAAAACTGATGACACACATGAATTATATTTCAATTATATTGAAAGTTTTCCAGTTTCTCTCGGACACTTTGGGTGTCTCTCTTGTGATGGAACAGACTGTTGACCAGGTGGCCCCACTGCAGATGATTGTTGTTGGTGGTGTTGTGGTGGAGGGGGTGGTGGTGGAGGGGAAGGAGTTCCTGAATCACAATCAGTAAATGTAATAGTTTGTAGATGTTGATCTTGATTTGTCTTATCTATCACAGAAAGGCCATCATTTTTAAGAGTTCTATCTAACAGCAAACTCCTTCCTAATAAATGATGTAAATGTGGGGATTTGTTACTATTTTCTAACTGTTCAACACTTTTCATCCTACTCAAGTCAATTCTACTACACGTATTACAGAACTGTTGATCTTGAGGTTTGAAAGTTATAAATGAAGTCTCCCTTCTGGTTGGGGACACATGGATCTGTGATATGTTATCAGTATTGTATTCTCTCTCCCTCTGGGGGCTGTCTATGTTAATCATATCAGGCATTGGTAATGGTTTTGGGAGATCTGAGTAAGCTGTCTCCCTGCTGCTCAGAGAACGACTATGGACTTCATAAATCATCTGGCAATCTGGTTTACCACAGCTACAACCATATTGAACAGTGTCTCCATCATGTAGTGTGTCTCCAAGTAAAGGATCAGCTGTTTGAGTTCTTAGTTTTACTTCTCTGCGTCTAAAAAAAATAAAAAAGTTAAATTAAAAATCAGCGGTAAATATTGAGTATAATTTTGCCTATTATTTAAGCAAAAACTAGTTTATAGCTTACACAGACATCATTCCACATGAACATTCATTTCAATTTTCATCCCAGAAATGGTGCAATATGTGCCTACCTTTTGGTCATTTAACTTGCAGACAGTTTTTGCTACATGGGGCAGAGGGTTATAGAAATTATAGCATATAAGCTTGGCAGCACTTTTTTTTTATCAGTGGTTTCCTTTTGCTCTATAAAGACTTGTTGATATAGCCTGATATTGAATAGTTAGGCCTTTTGCGACTGTCAAGAAAATATCCCTTTTTACCCTAATACACAATGAAATGTTTCTCTTTGTTGTAAACTACATTTGTAAAACGTATTTCTTGCAAAGTTATCAATATACAGAAATCTTTTTACTCAAAGATTACATTTGGTTTGAAAAACATAAAATAAATATATTTCTTATATCTGATATGATACCCTTCAATGATTCCACAGCATGAAATGATTTTCTTCCCTCTTGAAAGAATGGTTTTCCCCTTAAGCAGTAGAAGAAGAACGATTCCTTCAATGTGATAAAGTGAGTGGGTTTAGACTTAGGAAAGGCATCCAGCCATGAAATTCTTTGTATTATATCTCGCTAATACAATGTCAACCAGGAGGAATAAGAAAACACATTGATATTGTCATATTTCAAGTTAGGTGTTAATTGATGTTAATGCGTCATTTTGAATTCATATCAATAACCTGGCAATCAATACAAAAAGCATGTATAGGATTACAGCAAAAAAGCATACGAAAGACATTTCCTTGAAAGACTAGAACTTCCAGAAGAAGAAAAAAAAATGATATTGCCAAAATAGAAAGAAAATCCTTAAAGATTTTTGAGGAATAAAAATGTTTTCTTTGAAGTCTGGTGCTGATACATTTCATGGATGAATGATTTCTTTGTTTTTTTTATCCATGAAATCAATTTATCGTTGAATGCACTGACATGAAAAATCTTTCAAAAAAAAAGAGGTTTCAGAAAAGAACATTTGAATATTTACTCTGATAGTATATGACATAACATTATTTTTTGTAAGCTTATACATTTACTTTATATATAATAAAAGTCAATGTAAGTAAAAGTCACTGTGTCGCTAAAATAGAACAAATTGTGGAAGAGAAAACTTTTGCTTCTGTTTTTTTTCAGTTTGTAGACAACTAAAAGAAAAATGAGTAACCTAATAAATCATAGTTTTATTTATTTCTCAGTAAGTTTATGAATATCTATTTAGGTAAGAAACTGCAGCAAATACATATAGACTACTCATATCTGATGTTTTAAAAAGAGTTTCATCAGGTTAGTAGATCACATTTTTTGTGATTTTTTTCTTTTATTCCAAATCCAAAAGTTTAACATTTATCAATTACAATGTTTCTCTTGAAGTATACAATACAAACGTCTACAGGTAAAATTCACAAAAAGTACTTATATTTGACGGAATTAAAAGAATCCGGAGAAAAAATATGAAATTTGGAGGCAGACCTGTAAAATAATTCCAACAGGTTGGCGTAGGAGAGTTAAAAAAAATCCTTATATTGACCCCCGTAAAGTTGTGATATTTTTGAATACTGAACTCAACTAATGATGATTAAAAAATATTGCAAAACTAATGAGATACAGCTGTGCTTGACTTTTTCCAATGTGATAGACAATCTTCTATCTTTGCTGACTGGATTTCTGATATTGTCCCCCACCTTGATAAACACTTTTAATTAGGCTAGGAAGGATATTATTTTTAGACTGACAATTCTTATAATTGAAAACAAGCCAGAGAATGAATCAATGATTATATTCATCATAAAAAAAATTACAAATAGAAAAGGATGGATATTACTACACTCTCGCTAATGGATTACTTGATGTTTTAAGAAATTAACACATTGTCAGTGTATGCTATAGGTGATGAGACAAATTCTATATAAATCAGCTATGATAAGCTCTATCTATGAAGTAATATGAAATTTGCAGTCCCTACCCTAGTCTAAATAAATGCATGCCAGATACACGGGAAACACCTGACAATGCATGACACATGATTAAGACAACTCCAGGCATTTTATTAGAAATTCTTAAAATGCATGCCTGCCAAATGCCTGTTGAATGCCTGCCAAATGCTGGAGTTCATTGAATTTTTCTAAGAAAATGCCTGGAGTTGTCTTAATCTATGCTTCAGGCATTTTCAGGTGTGCCCCATGTCTCTGGCATGCATTTATTTAGACTAGGGTATATTTGTAAAGTTCCACTATCTCTGCTTGGGGCTTCAGTAGTAGTACCATCACTTAATCCAACAATGTTTTAATTCATACAAAGTTGTCAATGTTTTTTTTTAATAAAAGTGACCTAAAACATATTTTGTTGCAAGATTAAATCAAACTTCATGTCTTTCTGTTACACTCATGCCAATTATTGTATTTCCAAAATTACATTAATGATTATTATCATTACTAAAAACTACACCAGTATATTTTTTACAATTATGAATACCATCATAATTATAAATCGTAAAATGATATATTTCTTCTGTCTGAAACTTATCATTTTTAAAAACTGAATAATTAAAGACTTACCTTTTTAAATAAATAAGAATTCCCATAAGTAAAACAATCCCCACAGCCACACCAATAGCCACACCTATTCCTATCACAATTAGAATTCCTGGAAGAGAAAGAAAACAAAATTTTTTAAAAAAATCATCATCAGAGCTGTGTCAAAGCATAACACAGAGACAAAGATCAAAAGGAAGCGCAATCTTTAAACAGGTAATTGATACAGTCCCATTACAAGAGTACTGATTTAAGTTTAATTCTATGCACTCTCTTTGGAAAATCTGTTTGTAGATAGACTAGTGAAAAGTTAGTATGACGTGTACATGTATGCTTTGAATCTGGAAAGGATTTTAGATTTCAATCTGAAGATTCTTTTTTAATAGATATATGCTAATTTGGACAACATTTTCACTGTGAATGATGCAGCAAATATAATGTTACCATTTTGACTTATGTTTTGGGGATATGAAATGTTTTTATAAATAGCCCAACTATCTGCTTAAATTGTCTTTGTCTAGCAGTAGATAGGTGGGTTTTGGTATCCCTGGTCATGGTTGAGGGTGGGTGATATCCTGAGTGATCAATTAAGTAATCATTCACATGATCTAGGGCTCTTGGTGAGGTAGAGATGTCATGAGGTAAGTCACAAAAACTTATTCAGAAACATAAAATAAATTATCTTACTTGGCAATTTAATGTCTTATTAACTAAAGGAAATTCAAAAAAGTATGTAAAACATTAAAAATAGCACAGGTCTGAAGACATTGTTCATCTCTTTGATAAATCATCCTTAATCTTTGTAATTGAGTTATTAGAAATCCACCTTTCAACAGCAACAAACAAAAGGCTAAAAAGTATCAAGTATTTTTTGAATGAAACCAAACTGTAGAATTATGCATGAATTTCCATTTAGACAAGATGAAATGATATTGATAAAACAGCCTTGATACAAGAAAAATTCTTTAAGTAAATTCAAAAACCTCGAAGACTAAAAGATAAAAGACAATGTGGAATACAAAATGTAAAGATATTGGCTAAAGTTTCTATCATTGCTTAAAAAAAAACTTGTTTGAAAAATGTTACTCATCAATACAGTTTCTGTCTAAAATATTTGCATAATAGAACAATTTTGCTTGGTCTTGTATTCATAAGCCAGTGTTTGATGTTTATAAGATCTTGGTTTAGCTGTAATCAATTACTGAATAAATAAGAAAAAGCATATTTATGGCATTGATTCCAGATAGTTGTTAAGCATGTTGTTTCATGAAAACAATCCATTTTTCACACTGTATTAGTAGGGTTATTCATAGCCAATGGCTACATAATATAAACGTGAAAAGTATTGTTGATTAATCTTGAAGTACGTAGTAAGGTGAAAATCAGAACAATTGTTGGTGTGACGTGAAGAGCTTTTTAATATAAGAATGTAAGAATTTGCCCCCTCCTCCGTCACCCTTTTTCAAGTGGAGATTTTTTATTTCACATATTCATCACTTTAAATAAATCATTACCTTATCTCAAACTGCCAATGTGAAAATTGTATTACTTGAATTCCACATAAATCTAATAAAAAAGGCTTTAGAAGCATACTCCACATTGTTCACTCAAAACTTCAACAACTGCATAATAATTGTTATTCATTCTTTGAGACTGCTTGAAAATTCATGGAAGTTGCAAAATGTAAAATATTTGGAGTGCAAATCTCTCTTTTCGAGACTTCCATGACAGATGTTGCCATGTTAGCACACTACACAAAGAATGTCTGAAGCAAGACCAATAATATTTGATGGATTTGGTGGTAACATATAGACAAAAATATGAAAATATGAAGTCTACATGTATCACAGGGTACAAATGGGTTAAAACTGAGCCCCAAAATGTATATGGCAAACTGTACTTGTATATACAGGTACATGTACTTTCTTTGATGTGTTATTCTTTGGCATTAAACAAAAATTAATTATCTTTCCTTCTAGCTTGTTTAAGCACTGTTTGTCATTCAAGACTAGACGGGAATATGCCACTTCAAGCAGTGCAAATATTTCACAATAAGACTTGGTGAGTAACATGAGAAGAAGGCAAAGATCTTGAGTTTTTTTTGTCAAGTCTTTCAAGGTTTACATAATTAATGCTCAATCTCTAGTATTGCTTCTTGCACCCCGAAGGAAAGCAATATTTCAAATTAACTCTGACAATCTTTATCACAAAGTTAGCTTTATTAGTGTAAAATTGTAAATATATGAGATTTGTATCTCCACAGCCACCCCCCCTCCCCCCCCATGTCTTTTTGTATAGTATTTAAGGATAAGGAAGATGTAAGGGTTTAAATTGTATGCAATGTTGTTGTTTCCCAATTTTTAACAGTGGAATACAATACTTTGCTATAACAATGATCTCCATGTGCACGTAAGTTGATTTTTTAATGTAAATGAAGAGTCAAACAGTTCAAAATAGATCACTTTCAATTGTGAAATATGGTTTGAAACCTACATTTTTTTCATCTTATCAATCTTGATATATATTGAAGAGATATCAATATGGAAACATAATTTATGACAAATTATAATGATATAGTTTTTAAACTGCATTCATTTAAGAAAGAACTCTTTTATTGCCTTAAATAAAGTTTCCCGTCCTTTCATAAGCTAATGAACATCAGTTTATATTAAATAATTCAAGCGATCCTGCATGTGTCAATATTATGATAAAGATTCTCACAAAAGAGAACAATGAAGTCGAATACATTGTGCAACATTTAAAATTTTACAATAAAATTTATGACATTTCTAAATGTTGTCTTTATTCTAAGTTCTGAGATTCATACTGTAAAATCGCTTCTATATATCATGTACCATGACTTTGTCAGAATAACAAGCATGAATTTTTACTCCAAATTTAAGATACCCAGTATCCTTAAGGGTTGAATGCATTATTAAAATAGGAAAATGATTTATGTCTCCATCTTCGTATGACATTTAAGAAGAAAAAAAAATTCTAGTTTTAAAGATATTATCATTTAGAAAAGATCAGTAGAAGTAGGAGATAATTTGGAAAAAAATGAAGAAAAAAGAGTTGTTTCGCCACATGTTGATTAGACCAATATTACTATTTCTAATGCATATTAACAGCTCAAGTACACCTCGTTAAATTAACCCCTCAGGATGTTGCATTCTTGTTTTTCATTTATTATGATTTTGCAAATATCCCAGTGATATTAATAGACCTCATGATAATCTTTTTTTTTAAATCTTCTATGATTTCACCCATTACTAGCTTGGTAATGATAGTTTTCTTCTCAGGCTGGCGTTTTAAGTGAGAATTGTGTGTTTTTCGTTATTTTTAGCAACTCTTAAAATGGATAGAATTGAGTTGCACTAAATAGTGTCGCTACTTTAAACTAATAGCATAGAAATCATTTGATATCACTAAATCTATAGTGTTGACCCCATTTTATCACTAAATAGCACTAACAACACCAACCATCACTATCTTTTCAAAGATTGTAAAGTCTTATATTATATAGGTAATGAAAAAAACTACAACCCCAAGTCATAACCAATCTATACATGTACATGTACATGTACATGTACATGTATTGGCCACATAAAATTGTTGTTAACTTACAGCCCTGGATAAAAAAACCCACCTTAAATGCCTGCAGTGATTCAAATAATACAAGTTTTAAGTTTGCATTTTGAAATGACTAAACTTCCTACTTTGATCGATGTGTAATACACAAGACAGGAAGATTGATCAATAACTTACCATAAGGAAATCTTGTATGTTTTTCTGTACTTCCATTACTTTGAAATCCAGAGGCTGAAATACAATGAAAAATAGTCAAAATCTAATGTTTCATAATGATTATGTAAACATTGAAACAAGAGACACACAAAATCTAATACTTTGCAATAGTACCAGGACCAGCTGACAATTTGACAATAAGAAGCCAAAAAGCCACTCCGAATGGGTTTATTTTTGAATTTATTTGCTATTTTTGAATTTATTTGATAACGGCAACATCTTCAGGCAATGAAAATTTGCAAATAAATTCAAAAAAATGACATATTCGGAGTGGCTTTTATACTTTGCAGCTTTCACTTGTATAGATTTGCTTGTGAAGGCAAAGTCAAGATAAAATTCATGTAAATAATTGATTTTTTAAAGGTCACTATCCAGATATTTTTTAAAAAAAACCAAATATAATTACAAAATTGTCTCATTCAGTCAATTTTCAGTAACAAGATCTAAGTTTCAGATACACTTTAAAATTGGCTAATTTTTTTAAAAATATTTTTTATTTCTGTTCTTTAAGGAGGGCACCCATTCAGCATAGCTGGTCTTCCATGGGATCTTCCATACATAGAAGACATAAAATATAAAGTTTAAATCTATGAAATGGAACCCAATTCTGAGTATTTCTAAGTGTAGCACCAAATGTAATGAGAGATCATTTAAGAATCGTCCACCCCCACCCCCAAAAAAGAAAAAAAGAAAACCAAAAAACAACAAGAAACAAACCCAATCTCTCACCTTTGCTACAATTCCCTATATCACCTATCCATTTCTGACCTTCGCAGGTCAGAAAGAATGTTTCTCCAGTCCCATTGCATCTGACCACAGCATTGCTGTCTCGTCTTTTGATCCATGCATTGTGAACATTTTTTATATCAGCACAACCTGTGGCTAATGGGAGAAAAAAAATGCAGGAAATAAAATCCACTTCTAGAATATTTTGTATATATACTGCCACATACACTATTTTAGGATAAATTCAAGTATTTCTTAAAAATACATTCTGACATACTTTGCAGTTCAATGAGTTTTTTACATTTTCAAAGCAGTGAAGTATTTTTGTCTTTATTTACAATTTTATGAAAATTGTTGTGATAATTTTTCTAAAAAAAAACAAACGAGAGATTATAACTTTCAGATTTTGCTGTAATGTACAAGGAATAGCATGTGTTTGTAGGGAACTTTTTTCAGACTGTAGACAACATGAATAACCTGAGTTTGTTTGCTATATTTTTCTTATGCTGCAGTCCCAACGGCTCTTACGAACGCCATACAAACGATTCATAGACGTAAGAAATAGTCCAAGAATCGTTTGTACGGCATTCATAAGAGCAATTGTAACCATAGCATTTCCAAAATATGTTATGAAACTCATATTATTTTACCATACTACAGTGAGTTTATGAGTAAGTAAATAGAAGAGAAATTATAGCAAATGAAAACAGGTGAAAGTTTGCTGATACTATAGTACAGAAAAAATACATTTATCACCAAAAGAAATGTACAAAGAATCATATCTTCCATAAGATAATTAGAAGATCAAAAGACCAATACTCTCTCTTAGAGTACTGATTCTGTCATCAATAAATAATGTTAATATCTTGAAGAATAAAACAAAAGGTTTTTGGTCTATTTTTTTGTTGTAATTTGATCTACTTTCAAAGAAGTAAACAGAGAAAGGGGGATTGATAAGAGATCTTAGATCTTATAATGTTTGTAGATAGTGCCTCAAATAAGGCTTCTAATGGTTGCAATCAATGGTTATATTTGTAGTTAAAAGAGATAAAAAGACTATCAAAGTACTGTATGTAATCTGAATATCTTCAATGATGTGTAAGTACATTAAAACAAAACAAAAATTCACTCAATTTTTTTTTGAGCTACTTGCAATAGTATACCTGAATTATTTTTTGTTTCGATTAATGTTACTTTTAGGTTAGAAACTTGCTATCTTTATCATCTGTTCTCTGTTGATAATCTTATCATAAAATTTGCAGTTAACATAATCATAATATAGTTAATATAAATTAATTATCAAAAAAACCCCAATAAAGTTTGACATTGCAATGTTTTGTTGAATGTATAGGCTACTCCAGGGTATTCTACTTTTTCTTTTTTGTAAAGAACTCATACTTCACATCTGAACCAGACACATATCATGATATAAACCAGGATAAATTAGATTGCTTTCTGGCTATTTTGCAAAAAGTTTTTTTATGTCACTATGGTATTCTATCAACACGTCTTTTAACTATTTGGGAGCTCTACTTACAGCTGAATAACCCTTTCTTCAAACATGTTTGAAAAGGTAAAGTAGGTAGCTTCAGCTATATCAGAGCTATTGTATATTGGATTAATCAACTTCCCTTTATTTTTTATATTTTTTTTATCAATTCTTATTGTTCAAGATCTATAAAAGCTGCTACTCGGAAAGTAATTCCCCCTCTTTTTTTATGTTGACATCAGTGATCAAGAACAATAAGGGAAATTCCTAGTTATCAATTATTATGTGAAAGAATTAAAGTGGACATTGACACCAAGGCAAAGGGTGACTCTAAGACTTCCCCCTGGGGGTATGGATCTTTCATCCAAACCATATTCTATGCATTTGTCCCCCTTTCCCCCAAAGAGAGGCTATGGTTCTTTCAAGTCATTTTTTGACAAGCATGCCTATTTTTTTTGTGGTATAACATAATAATCATTGTTAGTCTTAAGTTCTATTGTGTATTATTTTTATTTTTTTCCAGATCCTGCCGTACCTGGGGGTTAGTTTTAAAAGCTTTACAAAATGTACCGAATGACCTTACCTTCATACTTGAGCATGAATGCTGGTATTCCCTCCTTATCTTTGATCCTGTAAGTCACATCTGGTAGCTTGATAGAGACAATCACAGCGTTAGACTCTGAAGTGTAAATGACCTTTTTTCTTGAAAAAGGTCCACACAGGCTGTAGGTTTTAACCTTTTGTTTTTCTTTGAAGGCAATAAAACTGATGCACCCACCCCCCTTAGATCCTGCCATGTTGGTAGGTGGCGGAACAAAATTGTACAAAATAAACGATATCTGCCGACCCCTTTCCACTTCTATAGACCATGGACAAAAATCTGATCCATGTTGAGATTCTTGGGTCACTATGCTTGCCATAAAACCACCACTAGGTGGCAGTTTTATAGGGACATTTTTTCTGCATACTTGACTTGGTGTAGGTCCAACTGTAAGAAATAAGAATAAAACTAAGTTAAAGGAATATTTCTGTTTCTATGAAATATCAACATACCCCTTTACTGAGGAAAATTACTAGGTTAGAACTTTATTCATTTATATTTGGACTATCAACAACATAATGTGGTAAAGAGTTCTAAAGATTCACAAATAGAGAAACAAAAGAACATTTGATAAATGAATGAATGAATAAAACATAGATAATACATTACAAGGAGTTTTTTTTATAAGAATTACTTCCTATGCTTGTGTTTCAGACACACTCTAACTTCTAAGCCTCTTATTCACACCTTATCTTTTTCCAATATGATTTTAAAAGTTTTTCTCTTAAACAGTATTTAGTAGTATATTTACTACTACATAATGTTTAAGAGCAAACATTTTGATATTGTCTTTCAATGAAATTTGTACATTTATTTTTCATTATTGAACCTCTTTAGGATAATATGATAAGTGATAGCTTTTTTTTAACACCAAAAGTGACATTTTTCATTCCTACAATCAAAGTCAGGAATCTATTCCTTGATTAAGATCAGAGACCAACTCATTAATTGTCGGATCAAAATTATACACCCCCACGGCATATCAAAAAGTGTCCATTTATAAATAGGTCTTGCTCTTTTACATCAATTAATTAAAAAAAAGTATCTAGACCTCCTCTACAGACATCAATAGCTAGCAATGATGGCCACACCCTTTTGTGGTCTTTTATCCATAGATTAATTAGTGGCCATTTTGATTTGGATCAGTTACAGAGTGGTGCATATCTAACAAGTTTTATTGACTATATGTCTGCTTTAAATGATTGTATATCTGGTATCCACAGCTGTAACACTAAAATAGCCCACTATCAATCATTCACGGATTTCTTCAATATATCTGTTATCATCTGATATATTTATAAAACTTGGTTAACTTTTGTTCAATATTCTTTTCAGTTTAACGGTTAATCTATCTCTTACAGTTTGTTTAAGGATTATGTATCATATTTTTTTCTCTTTAGGGGATAACATTGTTTTGTACTTTCTTGCCTTAAGTATTATTTTTATCATCGGTACCATCCTTTACACTACAAATACGTTAATATATGGCAAATGTTTCAAGACATATTTTTGGGGTCAAATAAAAACAAAATGTGCATAATTTTGTTACTATCATTCAATGTAGTGCTACATTCAATCCAAAAACGTTTGACACTTTTTTTTTTCAAAAGTTAGAATTTTTTACTGAAGCGTACTGGACATAATTATTTGAAATCTTTCAAATAATATTTACATCCACAGGTATCCTTAAGTTATGTATTTTAAAGGACTTGTAATGAGTAATGTTTTTTTTATTGCCAGTCAACGCGTCTCTGATTCAATGAATTAAAAAAAATAATGGGCCTTTTTACCTCAATGCAACTATCAATCATTCTGCTGCCATGTCGAATGGCAACAAACATTTCAATTTTCCAATATTACGGTGGTTCATTGAAGCATGAATAGTTCTAGACAATTATGAGACTTTTCTTTTCAGAAATCAAATAGCAAGATCAATCAAAATTATTTTGTTACAGTGTATTTTCCATGAAATCTGATAATGATTTGTGTGTTTTCAAAATGATCCAGACTTTCAGGAATAAAAGCTTCATGACAATGTGTCACCATTCAGCATGTTTTTTTTAAAGCATTAAAGAAATGTTTTACCTTTAAGGCACTCATAACTGGCTTCTAAATATGACATGAGTTCTTTTGGGCATGCGTGGATGCTATGTAAAGTGGCGTCTGGAATCTGTACTCCACATGCATGGCGGCCTGAGCATTTCCGGTCTAAATGGGGTAAGACATCTGCTGAACAGCCGACATGGCCGTGGTTTTCACGCACGCATCGGCCAAATTTCATTCGGCCATATTGTGCTGTTTTCATTAAAATTACTTCATCATCCTTGCAAGTTGCATTGAACATTTCCCATTGGCAATATTCTTTAGATTCTGGAAGAAGAATAAAGAAAAGATTCTTTGAATTGGAGCTTTAAAACTATGACCTTGAAAATGTAAAAGACCTGCTTTATTATGAAAAATAAAAAATAATATAGGTTAGTTTGAAGGCTCTGCATGTTGATCAATGATTATAATTAATGAAGAGCTATGATCCCTTTGTCTTTATTTAGGGAAGTGAAAGAAAGAAACAAAACACAGGAAACTATGGTTAGGCACAGAATAACATTGGGTACTATTAACCAACAAAAGGTTCACAGAATTAATTGTAAAACGCAATAAAAAACACACAATTACGTGTCTATGGTGCTGATTTTTTTCTTGTATTTTCATATTGGGAACTAATTAATAAATTATTACATGTAGATAATGATCACCAAATGATGACTTCACAAAAACAATATTTGCCAAAGCGTTGGATTGAAGCTACACATGCCTTCTAAAGACCAATTAAGTAATAATACTGTGAAAGTTATACGAAACCCTCATTTGGATCGAAAGTCTAGCTTGATTAGCTAGCTTCATATTTTCCCGTCACTTTTTTTATCTGAAATAAATACGATGTACATTATATAGTACATAATAATTAGGAAAAGATCTTACCCACGCTCATTACAAGACAGCTATTTATCAATATCTCCCATTTCACAACTCAACCAATTAATTAGGGGAATTATCTAATATCTTAGAAAAGGGTCCTCTATGATTAGTAAGACACGTTACATACATTGGGTCACAAAGAAGTGAAACTCATGACAGAAGTAGACATGAAACAAACAAAAGAAGCAAACTATAGAGTGATGTGATACGTTTGAAAACTATAAAGAGACATAAACCACCCTTATTTATCGGAAAAAATATAGTCACAATGAATAATACGTATTGCTATTGTTTGAAATGGATCGAGCTTGAAAGGTATTAAACTTTATTTGAATGCATGAACCTATACAGGTACGCCGACATTAAAGGAGTTAAACAACGCCTATACTATCAAACCACAAAATGACATCACTATATAACATACAAAATGATTCTTTCGTTTTTGTTCGAACTTGGAACAAAAAAATGCTTGTTGTTATATGCGATGGTTCTTAGTTGGACCTTGACAGTCGCTCATGCACGATTGCACACGTGGGAATCATATCTTTTGTCTTAAAGTGATTATTAAATGACCTTGCCTCGTTTTACAAATGTTGATTTAATACTAGGGTATTTTAGGAAAGTATAAAAACTAATACGAAATATATGACCTTTATTTCTACTTTCACTTTTTACAACGTTGCTACGTATTGACACGTGCTTAATTATTTCTAAGAAGAATCATTCATCGACATCAATAACACTTTTAAAAAGAAGACACTCGTTTCAATTGATGGCGAAGACATGGAGTAATGTTTTTAAAAAAACATATCAAGAAAAAAAGTATCAATTGTGATATACATACAAATAAAACCAAATCTTTGGAATAAATATTTCTTATTGTTTAGCGCGAATCGGTCTTACCAATGCAACCCAACGTACATATTTATTTTATCGCCTTTTTATCGGTTTACTCAGGAGAACACTTTTCTTATGTGTTAACACATTATGAATAAAACAGGTAATTGATGAAATTTGAGTTGAATATTGACAAGTTTTATCTTTTTGTATTTCTGTTGACTGTGGACTCATTGTCAATACCGACAAGATCGATACCACACAAATCCAAAAATGTTTCTTTTTGTGGAACGCTTCCCTGCATATGAATGGATGGCTCACTGTCGAGACAATAACTGCTTACTCGTGCAAAAGCTCTTTTGAAAGGCTATGAATATAATTACTCATATATATATTCATACTCATGCAACTTTAGGTTATGAAAAGAACAACACTTTGAAAAGATAGGAAATACATGCTAAGTAAATTCAAGATTTGCTATGCCTAATTAGACATTAATCCAAATAAAATATCTAAAGAAGCAAATCTATTGAACGAAAAAACCAATCTGATTATATTATGAAAACTCTATGAGTCTCTTTTGTGCGACGTTCATCGTTTACAAGAATAAAAGAGAATGATATTAACACCCTTGGCATCATATTATATAAAATCGTAGATTTCTTTCTAAAACTCTACCCCCTTTCTAAAGAAAAGGTTTGGATCCACACTGCAAGCAGTAATCAATATAGAAAAAACATCACAAAAATATCTCCATGTTTTCGTCGATTATATTGACAGCTGTTTCATGAATATTTCATCAGCTAAAACTTGGTCTTCCTTCAAATTTGAACAGAGCAGGTATCAAATTTCAAATGCAAAAAAACCTATAGCATTAATGATACGATTATGAGTGACCTTGGTCAATGATTTCAAAGTAAATATATGCATGTATGATTTGATACTGTAAATTGTAATAATGTTCTTTAAAGATCCACTGATGTCAACACATATTTATGTATCCAGTCTTAAAGGCAGGCTATATGCTTTTAAAGCCCCCATGTTTTCGGTGTTCTGTGCATTGGACTCTACCCACGTGCATTCAATGTCAGGCTAAACCCTTATCAAATGATGAACCGATCACTATAGGATAAATAGGGTAAAAAATGTAACCATCAAATTGCAGACAGTATCCCTTTAAAAAAGATTTAAAAAAAAAAAACCTGTTTTTTATATAGCCAATATTTTTTTTCACTTTTGCATATTTAATTCAATTGTATAATATGTCAAGAGAATTTCAATTTGGAAATGTTATCAAAACAAAGTTAATGCTATTATTTCTCATGTTAATGAAACATTTTCATGGGCCTAAAAAAAACTATCTATAATGTTATACCAAAACTATGCATGTATGCCACTGACCATATGATAACGATGTGTTTTCTGAAGTCTTTGTTTTTTATATTCTGACATCGTTAATGTGTAATACCCTTGTAATCTCCCAGGAATCTATGCACATTGTAGGAAAAAAATCTTTGGATATCCCTAGGTTGTAATATTCTACAAGCAAAAGCCTCTTATCTCTAATCCTTCAACAGTTCAAGAGGTACGCAAAGTAATCCCATCTTTATAAAAATATGAAACAAAAAAATAAAGCTTTGAAAGATAATGAAATCCTTTAAAACACAAAGGTGAAGTGTGGGTCTGATGTAAACTAAGCCACATCTGACTTTGATGATATATGGAAGAAGAAAGACAGACACACATGGATTCTCTTTGACGGATTCTATCTTTTGAATTAACACATCTAAACGGTAAATCTTTCACCTGCGACCATGTAGAACCTAGACATGTCTATATCATGATACTGTCACAGCTACGTTAAAATTATTATAATTTGTAATTCCAGCAAGAAATTTAGGGAAAAAATGTAATAATATACTTTTTTCATTTCTTTTAACCTATCTATCCCGAAGTAAGCTGTCGGTTTGACAAATTTGATTACATGTCTCTTTTCTAAAAACAAAAAAAGGGGGGGGGGCATTTATCAATGTAATACAAGATAAAGGCTAAAATTATACCATTCGCTAACAGGTAAAACTTGTTATCACAACATGATGTAGTGCAAAATGAAGCAATTTAAACTTTTTTATGTGGAAATCCATGTTTTAAGTTAAAAATCAAAGAGTGAACCTTCATCAATCAGTTTGACATGCATCTTTAGTGGCAGGATTTTAGTATAGTGACACCCACGTATACCATTTTGTGAACCCAGGGTGTCAATTTGTAATACATTTTCCTATTATTGCTTTAACCAACTTTTCCATTAATAATTCATCTCATTTAAGACTTGAAAGTGCTTAAAAAAAGTCAATAAACCAAAAGACAAAACAAAGATGGTTGTTATATTTAAAAATAAATCATTGTGGCACAACAAAGAGTTAGAACAGGAATACATTGAGGCTTCTATTTTAATGGAAAACAAAAGAATAACCAACATTATAAAATATTCAATAAGAGATATTCGATAAAAAAAATAAAAATTCAATGAACTGTACAGTTAATGAATAGTGCTTTTGCAATGGCTATCATAAAAAGGTTTCCCTTAGATCAAAAATTGAACATTAATATGAATAATCCATCACACGAGTTCTTTGTAGTCATTCATTAGGGATTAGACTTCCAAATCCTGTCAAACATTGTGAAAAAACGACTAGTTACTTAGACAAATATTGGAGTGTTTCGAAAGGCATTCATTCTTTATTTATGATTTAATAGACAAACATGCAATATATGTACTAGAAACAAAGGCCATACAAAATCACCCATGCTGATCTAATGGCATGATCAAAATAAAGATCCATATAAT
>JAVSBT010475202.1:0-21914 GCA_033118115.1 Pharyngocirrus eroticus
AAAAAACAATGAAATCACTGTCTCTTTATGCCAGCTTTTCTGGCCTAAAATACCTTTAAAAGCCACCACAGAACATGGAGAATCAAAAAAAGTTCCGGGGGAGCATGCCCCCGGACCCACGTAGTTTGGCGACCACTGCGTGGTCGCGCTTGCCGGCGTTGCCACCAGTACAAAATGTTTTTTTTTAGTTTTTGTTTTGGAATAGATCCTTTTTAGAAATTAAAAAACACATGTTTAGCACACATTTTGGGAGGCCAATTTTTGATATGTTGCTATTGACAGCAATGTCAGTTAAATATAACCAATATGCTTTCATCGTCATAACCTATATAGTTTGACTGAACTAAAAAAGACATTCATTTTTTTTGTCATTTACAAATAATTAAGATTAGTAGCCAGGGCTCATATTACATTTTTCTCAAAGGGATCCTGCAAACTCGATTATAAAGAAAATGGCTAACATCTTAAAAATTCTGAGGGTCCTGCCTATTCTTTATAACGGGGCAAAAATGGCTGGTCCCTCAAGTAAATCAATCCCTGATAGCTTTTGAAAGTTCAAATGTCTATTAGTTGATCATCTAGACATTACTGAATAAAAACTATAATCCTTCACTGATTTTTCATCGTATGGAATATTTTATTTATAAATAGCTAGTCGACTGAATACAAAAATGATGAATACATATTACTAAAAATAACACATTACACAAATATCTGCATACTCCAAGTTTGAATTTAACTATGAATGAAATACACAAATATTCATCAAACAAATGTTGACAGAAAAAATATACACAAACAAAATAAAGAAAATAATGGTAATGTTGGAATCAATCTACACTGCCATCTCGTGGGGAAACTAAGAACTTCTTTTGAAGTTTGAAAGAAAACATTACACATTTGATGCTCAAAGGTGAAAATTATCAACTGAAATATTAAGTGTAATTTACAATTTTATACATTAAGAAATTATAACTTTATGTAAACTTGGTGCAAATGAAAGATAATGAAACTACAATAATGTGAAGTTATACTCAATATAACCACTAGATGGAAGCTCAAGGTACACTGACTAGAGTACATAGTTTTCTTTCTAATTGAAACAATTGTGAGTATTTCATCTTGAATACATCAAACAAATTAAAATCTTTGTTACACCATTACCTAATTTGCATAAAAGTCCTTATATCTTACGACATATATTCTTTTCCTTTTACTTATCCTTTCATCTCATTCTATAAGCTTTCTCTTATAAATAAATATCTCAAATCTAATAATAACCATATATGCCACAATGTAACAGCAAAGTCATATATCTCGGTGACTCTCCATTTCATTCTCTTTCTTTGCACATGTTTTATTCGTGCAGACTAAACAAATCAATTGTCTTTATCTGTATTAATGAAAACAAATATTCACATTCTAAACAAAAAAAACTCACAAAACACAAAATTTACTCTAAATTTGACACCATATTCTCATCAAACAAGAGAGATAATTAATAATCTAAATTCAACCTTCTCTCAAGTGGCCAAAAAAAAACGCTCCAATATTTTATATAGGTATGTATTTGCAGACATATCATATCCAATAGTTTTATGACAATACAAGATAATCACATTATGAATTTCAAAGTTTATATAAAATACATGAACAAAGCACACACAGGAATATCATAGATCAGATCCCAGTCCGATTTTTACAATATCTATAATACAAATAATAAAATGTATCACAATTTATCCAGCACCTAAAGTAAGTCTTATATGAGAGCATATGTAGGCCTATCTCTTTATGATTTTTTTCAGAAAAAAACCCTACTCTCAGACTCTTATAGAACCAGAATTGACGGTAGCAGTTCTCAAATTCAGCGTTTATTTACATAACTTAAAACACACCATACTTTCATACTTGATTTAGCAATACATCATAGTCTTACATGTTCTATTTACCAAATTCTGCATTATAAGATTATAAAAGTGCACAGATGTTGCATGAAATTCCAATTTTTTCAATAATATATAGTTTTTCCCCACATTCCCTGTATTAATAAAACATTAAGACCATTATTTGGACAATTCTGTTTCCAGAACCGATAGAACAGATGCCAATTATAACAAGGAATTGGAACCAGTCCACTCAGTCAGTCGCAATTATCAACTGCTTAAAATTCAATAACATTTCACTTAGAAAGTCAATCAAGTAAGTGAGAAAGCTAATCCTTACAATTTAGTGGACTAAAATCCATTGTCTCAATAAGTACATGTAACTAGCTATCTCTCTACAAGGTCTACCTTGAAGCAGAGTGAAATAAATGACTGACAATAGTTACAATATGTTAACAAAACTATTCAATATCAATTCTTGTCATATTCTGATTTGATTAAAAAAAATCTAAGTCTTACACTCAGCATCTTTCACCAACTACCAATGACATGTAATGCCACTAGGTGTCACTAGTAAAATGTCAACCATTTCTATAGTAGCTAAATCTGATCATTAAAGGATGTATGCTGATTTGATGAATTGATGAATGTATTCATGTTATCCTAATACTCTTGTTATCAAAATGTACACAACAATGGGATAAGGTTAGTTCCTGGCAGTGAAAAGTTTCTCAAAGCTAAATAATCCCATGGATACTAACTAATTGGAACTGTGATATCAACATCAATATCTATTTGTATGGTTTTATCAAATCCTGACTAATTTCATATCTTTACTTTTTTAAAGCCACACATTTTTTTGAGGCATCAAGAATTCATGAATTGACAGGAATCTATTTCAGAAAAGAGTCAGTCCCTACAGAACCCTTTGTTAAGTAACTCAAAAGAATCCAGGACTTTTTTTAGACCATCCAAAAAATGGCACTTATGGACATGGGTAATGGGGATTGTGCTATAACAGATTTGAAAATTGAGATTCAAGTGAATAAATTCAAGCAGATACACTATGCAATTCCTGATTAATCATATGAGGTAAAAGTAACAAAGCAGACATTGCCTCAGAATACTGTTTTAAAGATATGCCTCAAAAAGAAGCAAGAAAGATAATAAAAACACCTTTAAGACAACACTGTCATGTGATTTTTTAAAAGTGAAACTGAAGTTTAGTTGTGACAAAACGTGGTTTTTTAAAATTGAAGTTACCAAACAAAGAATTTTTTTTTTTAATTTAAAAAAGAGCTCTATTTTTGCCTTCAATCTTCAATTGGATTCTGATCTTTTTAAAGGTTAAACTGAAGTTTATTGGTGGCAAGAAGTTTTAATATTAACTTTAAATTAAAAAGAGAGCTCTATTTTTGCCCAATGTAGAATTTACATCAATTTTGTTCTTTGCATTTGGTATGACATAACGATTATCTGCCTCATCCAAAACATTAATTTTCATATCAGGAAGAAATCTAGGGTCATGTAACATTTTTTGAGCTAGTGAAAAGAAAAGGAATTTACAATATTACTAATTTGCAATGACAAATACTGAATTATTAGGTCACATTTTTACTTTGATAGTATCAAAATTGAAATACAGGTTGTATGAAAACATGTTAGGCACATAATGTGGAAGGAAAAGTCAAGTGTTTTTAAACCATGGAAATAACATATCTTACATAACATTTCATGTAATTACTCATTGTAAGCATAGAATTTTCAAACAAACTTTCAGACAGATCTATAGAATGACATTGTTATGGCAACAGATAGTATCACATGGGTTTTTTGGGGTCTAAACTCTGTTTCAAAACGTTAAGACTCCCTTCTTTTATTACATACTTCATTATCAGAGTCAGATTCATTTATAGCCTCTTTTTCAGTTTGCTTCCATTTTGTATTGTGGCCATTTTGTGTATTTGGAAAATGCTGTAATAAGTTGATGTGTGCCTCTCCATTTTCAGTTGTTCCGTTACTGTTGTATTTTGTATTTTTCCTATTATTAACATCACACATTGAATTTTCTGTCAGTTCAATATTGACATCACCATTAGTTCTGGCTGAATACTTTTTCAACCTTACATCAGTAGAAAGCTCCTTGTACAGTTCTTCCCTATTATGTCCATCCCCATTGTTGCAAACTACATATAAATTGTCTCTATTTCTTTTTGGATTAGAACTTCTGCGATTGAAATTTTCTTTGATATTTCTGCGACAGGATACAACTATTATGACAGCCAACAGGAAGGCACAAGCCAGAGCAGCAATGATGATGATCTTAGTAAGGTCTAGGAAACCTTTTTTAGTTTTGATCAGATAACCTAGGTAGAAGAAAAATTGGATAAAAGTACAATTAATGTATTTAAAATATATAGGGAGGGAGACATTATGGTAGGGAGACGTTGTAGCCTAATTGATAAGGTAGCAGCCACTGAAGGGAGTCTACAAGATCCTTAGAGTAATCCCAGGCCAATTTAGGCATCATGGTGTGTCTTTGAGCAAGACATTTTAATCCATATTGCTTCAGTGTTCCCTAGTGTAAAATGAGGTATTAGGTGCTGCACTATGATAACTTTTGTTGTAACATCGTAAAACAAATCTCTGATTTACTATGCATGTGATATTAGACAATAAACAACTAAATATCTGCTTGTAAGACTAATATAATAATGTCCTCAGGAAGAACTCACATTCTTCTTCTTTTGCAGCACCAGATGTAGACACATATTCTTCAGGACAAGGTTTACACTGGCCTTGACCTTCCTCATCTTGGTATGACTTTGGAGAGCAATCTTTACATGTCATAGATTCTTTATCATGGAACGTTCCAACAGGACAGGAAGCTAGAAACAAACATGAAGTCCTTGATCATTTGTAAATCAAAATTGTATTTGTGTGTATAGTTATCTGTTTAATTTTTGTATAGAAGTTAGGTCTATATATGATAGTAATACAATAGAAATTATCCTTACCACAATTGTTGCTAATTTGTACATCTTCTGGGTGGCAGAGTACAGTCAAGGGTTCAACCATAAGTTCATGACCTAAGCTATAATAGGTGACCTCCCTGACTATAAAGGTCACTCCTTTCTCAAACTGTCTCTCTATCTTTTCTACAGAAGAATTCAGATCATTCTGGACTTCTGTAATGTTATCAACAGAACTGTAGTAAAGGTAGAAAATAAATATAGCAGAATTATATCCTAATATAAAAAAAAACATAATGTATGGCACAAAATGTCATGTTGATCACAACACAATAAAAATGGATACCAAGAAAAAGTTAGGCCCTTCCATCTAAGGTCAAACATCTTTCCCATAGCATTAGCTGCATATAGTGATAATGAATATGGTTACAATAATGGATTAAGTTGGGATAACCATACAAATTTTTGTTAACAACATCATGAAAACCACACTTTTTGGACTTTTCATTTTTATTACCTAAAAAACTAAGTGGTACATGGATTAAAAATGTATAAATTATGCAAGACATTGTAGCATTGAATCTGAAAAA
Source organism: Pharyngocirrus eroticus (assembly GCA_033118115.1). Lineage (NCBI taxonomy): Eukaryota > Metazoa > Annelida > Polychaeta > Saccocirridae > Pharyngocirrus > Pharyngocirrus eroticus. The sequence continues at coordinate 5,449 of JAVSBT010475202.1, forward strand.
GGAATGTTGCCTTACATAAGATGTTTGTGAAGACAGAGAGTGTAAGTAAATGCAAATATTCAAAAGATTAAGAAATCACAAACCTTCCATTGACTGCCATGGTATAATCCACTCTGAAAGCAGTCTCTCTTCTTTTTCTTCTTTTGGAATCCCCACACAGGACATCAAACGATTCCGGTGTGCATAATCCTTCATTGTGACCTGTTTGACCTTCACCTGGACACAGCCCTTCATCCTTCATGACCTGTATGATAGCATCAATGATTTCCTTCTTGAGGGCCATGTTGTTACTATCACAAGGGCCTGTAAACCAAAACTGTAACCGCTGCTCAACTTCCTTATAAGGTCTTCGTCCTGAAGAGTAGAACATGGAAGAAAACATATGAATATTTCTAGAAGCATTTGAAAAGATTTTTTTCTGTTTATATAAACATGGATTTATGTAATGTTGAGTATACTTCTACTGTGACTGATCTCTTTTTCAGGTTTATCTTTCCATCACACATTTATCATCACCATCAATGTTTTTATTACATGTTATAATGTACATCATTAACAATCATTTGGATATCACTATTGCACGATTTGCATCTATATAATAAACAGAACCTTTTTAATCATGCTGCTATCAAGCTTTCAGATCACAGCCTCTTTTATCAATTTTTGGCCCTTCATAAAAATCAACTTGTCCAAAAGAATCTATCTTATAACCAAAGGGAGAACAAAGTAGCAATAAATTTTGCAATTCTTACTTATGCATGCCTTTCTAGCGTAATCTTGAGGGAACGCATTCAGCCATTTCCCTTGGTACCCACAATTCATTGTGTGGTATACTGGGTTTGGATTCAGAAAGTAAGTCTGTTGTTCACAGACAGTGTGACATGAGTATCCACCAAGATTAGTACTGCAGATCAAAGCACCATGGACTGGCTTGTTGACATACAAAGGCAGGTCACACTTCAAAGCTGAAAAAAAACACAAAAATATGAGATGAAATTACAAAAAATAAATTGAAATGCGATCAAATGAAAAAAAAGCACGAGACAATTTCAATAAATAAAGCTGATGAATAAAATAGAATGAAATATAGCATTTTTATATGAATGTGAATGAAGTATCAATGGAGATATATTTGAAAAACTATTTGCGAATATAGGAGTATAAAATGTGCTAATCAGACCAATCAACATTGAACAAATATGTGGTGAACTTTGCTATCAAAATTACTGATACAACACTGTTACTGTAGAAGAACTAATGCAGTATGGCTTAAACTTTTTTTGTATTATAAAAGGCACAGATCAAAATATATACTTTTCTTTGTGACAGTTATAGAAAAATTGCAGTAGCCAGCATTTCCTTCTCCATCATAGGCTGTGTATGAAATCTTGTGTTGACCAATTTCAAACAAACTTTCACTTTGTCTGACTGGTCTTACAATCTGCTCTACCATCACATTATCTTGTGCAACAGGCTGTTCCCAAGATACATGTTCAGACATGGCTGTTGTATTCAGTTCTATATCACTTGGACAATTTTTAAAGACTGGCGCTTCAGTATCTAAAATCATGTAGAGTAAAGTAAAAAATGCAACATTGTCAAAATTGGAAACAAAATACGTTTTTTCTTTTAAATTCTTAAAACGTTTGCATCTACTGTAATTTTTTATTTTTACCACACAGATACTTTTTCTTTATGATCATTTCATATATTTGGTCAAAGTAAATCTCGCTTGTAAGTACTTATAAATCAAAAACTACAAACATATGAACTTTCAAGAGTACTAAAATTATGTACAATATTTTTCACAACAATTCTGGTTTTAAACTGATTCTAAAACCATCTATCATTATGATGTTACATGCTGGATTTTTTTTCTATTCTCACCTTGAACTTTTAAAATAAAAGTACAGGTTGTTTTTTGTCCATATTGATCAATAGCAGTGTACTCTAGATGCCTGTACCCATCCTCTCCTTTTCCATTCCATGCAAATTTAGCATGAGGAGGGATAGGGTATGGGCTTTCAATGGGGAGTGGGTTGTCATGGTGATCTGTAGCTCTTAGTTTTATGTTTAATTCTGCTTCAGCTTTACCATGCTTCAGAGTTACCACTTTGATACTTTTTTTTGGACAATTCTTAAAAATAGGTAGATCTGAAAATAGGATTGAGGTTAGTAAAAAGAAAAAGTCAGAATTTGCTCCAAGCAAAGGTTCACATATCAAAAGTGAATGGTGAAAAATAAAAGAAAAAGACAATGAACATAAAAAAGCATAGTTACTTCTGCATACATAAATGCATAGGGTTAGTAGAAGCTTTGTACTCTTTTTAATTCAGTGAATAATAACATTTTACTACAAAGCATATTCTTTCCAGTGCAGAAAATATAATGTAGAATTTAAAGGGTTTTTTTTAAACATATTAAGTAGTATACTACAGCAATGAACTGAATATGTTTTCAGATACATTTGGATAAACATCAAGAAAACACACAAATAAAGTTACAAAGAATAAAGATTGGGATAAAAGAGGTGTAAGTTGACTAGAATTCACACATAAGGCCTACATGCAAGCCAAAAGTAAGAGTATTAACAATTCTTACCTCTCCCTATTTCTGTTGAGGTAGTTGTTGGCGTAGTAGTTGTTGTTGAGGTACTGGTTGTTGTGGATGTTGTTGTTGTTGTTGTACCTGTTGAATAGATAGAGGATTATTGTTTTCAAATAAGATCAAGATTCCCTGTACAATTTGAAGTTTTGATCGACACTAAATAATTATACCAAAAATAAAACAAAAACATGCAACTTACTAATAATTGGACATTCTCCATTTTCCAATGGTAAATCATTGTCACAGGAACATTCCACGCTTCCCGTTAAACCTTGGGTGCTGGCCCCTAGTGGACAGGACTTGCAAGTATAATTTCCAAGAGTCTCTTTGAATGTATCGCTTGTGCATGCTGCAGTGATAAAAATACAAAACAACTTTAAGCAATTTTAATAGTTTTCTTCTATTTGTGTTCAGTCAGATCTACCAAAATGCTCAACACATCACCACTTTCCATTTCATTTAGTGTAAATACAGGTCTGATGCACCACAAAAATTGTCAATACTTAAGATTAAATCCACAAAATATGAAAAGCTTTTTTATTTTAAATTTATAATCTTTATTTTTTACAAAATTTGACCTACCAGAGCAGGCCATGACCCCATCTCCTTGGTACCCTTCTTGGCATACGCATTGGTACTCTTTCCTAGAAGATAGCTGGGCACAAAATGCATCTTGGTGACACAAATTGTCACATCTGTAGGTGTCTGTAATTCTCCATGCATAAGCAACTAGAAAAGAGATTAAAGGATTTTGAAATAGAGAGTTTCTTTACAATGAATACAAGTAAATTAAAACAGATATTTTTCAAATTTAAGGTGATGTGAGAAGAAATTGTTTTCTACTATTCCATTTTCCATTACAGACAAACTTGAATCTAGTGATTGATTTTTATCTTTACCTTCATGACACGTCTTTTTGTCAAAATCGAGTAGCTTTCCTTCCCCACAGGCACATTGATAACCACCAGGTGTTGCCACACAGATATCACTACACTCATCAGTTTCAAGAACACACTGGTTGGTAGCTTAAAGTAGATGAATATCATAGGCCATTATATCATAATCACAAACGGTTAATTATTGTCAGAAATCTTTTATCTGATTCATTGATATTTCAGTTTAAGAAAAAGAGACTTTCGTAAATTTGATTAATTATTTCATGGGTCATCTTAGTCTTAATTTAAGTTTTTCTGTTTCTCTTTTTATCTCATTAATTACTGTACATTTGTATCTCTTGGAGCTTATTTTTCATGTATATCAGTTATGTTTATTTGCCCAATAAAACCAAATCATTCATCCATTTATCTAATTATTCATCGATTTAAATGTATTCAAATTACAATCACAACTTACTTTTAAAATCTGTAGGATGGTGGATAAAGATAGCCCCAGGTCTGGTCAAATTAGAAGCCAGACTTGTAACATATCCTGTATCAAGATTCACCATGGAAACAGAACTTGCATACCAATCGGAATAGAATAAAGCATTCTCATAAACAGTCATTCCAAAAATATGATCCATTGTGCCTGTCAAATAATATAATTCTTGACGATCTGTTCCTGTGAAATGAAAAAAATTGCATCAAATATCAGGTTAGTTTTAGAAAGAAGAAGCTGTAAATTGATCACAAAATGTCAAATCTATCTTATGTTTTACAAGTAGCACCCTCTGGTGTAGATAATTCATAGTTTTGCAATGCACAACTAAATATTCAAGTAGCATTTGTAATTTAGCTACATGAGCAAACTAACCATCCAGATTCATAGTTTCAATTTTTCTGTAACTTCCATCTGCGACATAAAGCTTTCTGTCCTGTACTGCTAACGCATTGGACCACATTATATTGGTGTCTATTACAGTTTGTACATCATCGCCCTCTAGTGTGGCTTTGGAGACTTTTGGCTCACCATTTCTTCTGCCATATTCTGACCAGTAAACCATACTGCAAGACAATATAAAATATCATCACCCTTATTATTCAGCAGTTAAAAAAATAAAAATAAAAATGTAGTTTAACTTAAACAAGACATTTAAAAAATGCCTTAGAACAGGATTACTAGTAGAATTCACACAGTATTTACTATGTACTAATTGCGCCCAGACCATTTGAACAGTTTTGACATCAAGACATCTTACGTTCGATAAAGTTTGATGAACTTATGAATCAAAAACTATTTGTTACCTGTTTTCCAAATCCAGTGCCACTGCTCTTGGCATGTCAAGGTCTGTTACAAGTATTTCATAGGAGGTAGTGTCACCATCTAGTGACATCTTAGCCAATACTCCATCAGTTGTGTTGTAAGCAGTCCAGTACAAGTATCTTCCTGCTACATCAATGGCGAGGCCATCAACAATCATCTCTCCGGAGGAATAGAATTGTCGTATGCCCGACCTTGTGAAATGTCCTTCCATAATTTTTCTACTACAGGAACGCAGACAGAAACGGTGTCAGCAAAAAAAATCAAAAAAAAAAAGGAAGGAAAGGAGGAAAAAAAGAGAAAAAAAAGCAGAAGCAAGTGGTTACGACAAGCGCACAACATCATGGTGAAAGGTTACAGCAAATTGGTGAGAAACAAACTGCACATGCAGCCAAGATATTAAATAAGCATTAGACACAAGCTATACAAGGTAATACTCTTATTCTGAGTGACCTTTATGAACTAAATGATTTCAGTAAACACCTTAACTTCTTTCAGCAAGACCAACTTGACTTTTTGAGGATATTTTAGGTTTTTTAAACTATAATCTAATTTTTCTTCACAAATTACTTCCATTGTAATGATAAAGGTACAGGAAAAGCATTGGATTCCATATTACTTTTCAAAGGTGATATATATATATCGAAGACAACTTTGAATAGAATAGAATTGCTGTAAATATTCACCTATTTCTCAAAAAGGCTCATTCTTTAAACCCCCAATCTACTTGGGTAAGTACAATCATTCTTGAAAAACTCAAATTGGTCTGCCTTATTATTATCAATAAACAGTGCATTAACTAACACCATATCTCAACTTGCTAACTTGCTATTCGTCTTGTTATAAAAAACACAATCAAATCCTGGATCACAAAAATTAATAAAATAATCCTATATGCAAAATTTCAAAAACACAAAACCAACCACAAAGAAGTGTAACATAAATAGGGAAACAGCAAACAAAATTATTGAGCAATAACAAAGAACTTTGTTGATCTGAAGATTACTCTAAACTTTAATTAAAAATTTGAACAACAACACCAAACAACAAGTTACAGCTTAATAGGAGGGGAGGTGGTGCGCGACAACAAAAAATACATTAAATTTGGAATTTTAAGAATAATTGAGCATTGTTAGTTCATATCAGTGTCTTTCACATTTTATAATTTGTCAAAACTCTTTTATTTGCAATCATTTATCAAAGGAAATGCCTTCAAAGAATTCTTGTGTAGATATTCATATTTGTCTGAATGGACAAAATTGCAATAATATGAAGTCTTAAATATCTGTTATGAAGAAAGTCTTCTTATGAAAGATATAAGATTTTAGATGAGGTTTATGTGCTAGGCTTGAGACAAAGATTTTCTAGTTTTATGTCACAGAAAGAGAAAGAATTTTGGAAAGAAAGCTGCCTATTAGAACTGTCAGCCATGCTGTTGTAGTTATGAATCTTAATTTTCCTAACGTTATAGATAGTGTAGCCACTCAAAGAAATGAAAGTATGGACAATAAAATCTATCAGTTTATTTTTCTAAGTTTTCTTAATACCATAGAATTCAAATACTCAGAAAAGGATAGGGCTAATACTATATGTAGATGCTATTAGCTAAATATGTAAACAGGAAATATGGTTTATTGAAATATTTGGTCTACGAAAAATAAAAAACAGATTTTCTAGAGACCAAAGAAGGCACCTTACCCTTGTACATCACTCCAGTATATTTTTTCAGTTACAGGATCGTAAACCACCGCCACGTAATTTGACCTTTCTGTCCCTCTGTGTAAACTGTACACATAATCATCACCAGTGCCATCTAGTGACATCATACTGATAGCAGCCAAGTCTGTGAACAGGAGGAAGTTGGTTGGTTTTTCACATTGATGATCTGAGGCAAGAACCAGTCCGCTGTAGTCTGGACAGACACATGAATATGGCTGGTCCTCAGTGTCTATTGGCTTAGAAATGCACATATGACTGCATGGAGCCTCTTTACAGCCATCATTTAAAGAGTAGAGATCTAAAAGTAAAGTAAAAATATTCAATGAAAAAAAAGTTGAAATGTCTACCTCAATTAATTTTTTTTTACAAAATTAACAGAAATTCATTCTGGATTCTCTCAAAAAAGGTAATAAAAAACCACTTTAAGCATACCTATATCAACAGCTGATATTTCCCTTTGTGCAAACACCATTGAAAATGGTCCCTGTAAGCCTTCTCTGACAATGGTCCTATATTTACTCTGTAAATCTACTGTAATGATCTTCCATAACTGCTGCCCTGCTTCCTTCCCACTAATGTAAACAGTTGATCCAAATCCTGCTAACCCTTTCACTGTAGACACTTCTAACACCCCTATATGATCATTCCAGGTTTTGGCGTCCGTGTCATAAGGCACCAAGAAAATGGTTGTATTTTCTCCAACCCTTTTTGATACAGCTGAGACCAGTACACTGTCAAGTAGGGCCAAACCTTTGATGACGTTATTGTCACCAAAGCCTTGTAAAAAAATAACAGAGTTTTTTCCTTCAAGATCTGAACGCATAATGGTAGACTCATCAGATTGGTCAATGTAGTAAAGATATCTATAAGAAAAAAACATATGTGTGCAGTAGGGAGGAAATGATTGATTTGCTGGCATCAATTGACACATGTTTAATATTTTATTTTTAACATTCAGGTTAGTAATCCTGATTCTTGTAATACTAATGGTGAATTATTCAATGCTTCGTTATTGGGTTTGAGTTTGACAAATTATGACACCTGTGCAACCAGTAAAGCCTACTTCCAGGCCAATATTTGTTCACAAAAATTCTATGTAGCAGTCTTTTAACTTGAACCCATAGCTATAAGTACATTCAAAAGCATACCTGTTTTTAAGATCTAATTGTATTGCACCAGGTTCTGTCACATCTGATATAATTGTTCTGTGATCAGTGCCATCTAACCCTATGAATTCTATCCTATGCCAGCTGTACACAGCACCATCCATTTTTGGAAAAGAATGGCCAACATTTGTGTAATACAATCTTCTCTTGATCCAATCAATCCCAAGTCCTAGGTAGAAAACAAGATAAAGAATTCTAAAAGACATATACAGCTATCCAGAGTTTTTAATTTTCTTTTGTTTCTGATGCTAGGAATACATTTTGATTGTTTTTTCTACAACTGAGGCTAATTGCTATATATATCAAAGAATGGCTAACACTTGGGGGACCAGCTAAAACCTCAAACTGAGGATACAAGGATTTAGTTAACCATCAATCATCCATAATCACTCATGACTATCATTTATTTATTTTCATTTTACCTCTCACTTTGTAAGGTGGCTCAGTGGTAAGGTGAAATTTATTGTGGCAATACAGTTTGGTTTTCAATAAAAAATTTACACAATTTCTAGAATTTGTGTTCATTTCTCAGAGGTGGCTTATCAAGGATTTTCATTTCTGATCCATTACCTGTAACGGATCCAATCCCATGGGTGGAATTCAGAAATTGTTCAGTTCTTGAACCATCCAATCTGGACCTAAAGATTGCTTTACTTTGTATATCACTCCAATAAATCATGCCATCTATAGGGTCATAGGTCAAAGCGTCTGGACTTGGACTGTGCGACACCAGACTACTATCAATTTCATCTGGAGTTCCAGTGGTAAAGAAACCTACGTGCCCTTTGTAAGAATCTGTGAACAGGATGAATTCTTCTGGCTCTGAAAATATAAAACAATTAAAATTTTGAAACAAATACATCTTTTGATGATACTTTTACAAAGTTTCTATATATTTAAACTTAAATTACAAACATGAGTATTTCTATCATTTTGATTAATTGTAAGAAATGATTTATCTTACTTTTACAAGTTTTCTCATCTTCATCTAAAATTAGTCCTCCATAAGTTGGACAGCCACATTTGTAGGTATCTCCCCCTACTGGTAAACAGAGGTGAGAACAACCACCTTTGTCTGGCAATGAACATGGATTTGAACCTGTAGTCAATGAAATAAATAAATGAAATATCAAAATATACCACCCCAATAAATCATTTAGTATCCAGTTTTCATAAGTTATCCTAATTCTTATTTGGGGCATAATATTTAATTTCGACTTGGAAACTTGAGGGGCAAAGTGCAAAAAGGTCAAACATATATCTCTTCCGTGTTTGAATATCCATGTCATAAAAATATCATTCAATATTCATCCATTTTAGAATTGCCCTATCCAAGCTGATGACAGCAACCATCAAAATATATGTCATGACAACTTTGGCTTATAAACAATTATCTGGTAAATTGTCATATTTTGATGAAATGCCAAATAAAGATGATTAGTCAAATAACTGGAAAATCATTTCAAATATTTTGGCAAAAGCAGGAATGGAATTATACTATAATGAACAAGCAAAAGACCTGAATCATATTTATCTTCAGTAAATATTAGCAAAAAAATCCTGTTGTTTACTGGTGCATAATACATCACAAAAAAAGGCTACATGGATTCACATGGAATTTTGTTGTTGACATATTTCCATATGACAGATATCATAAACCCAGAAAACCACAACAATTTTATTTGTGACATATGTTTTGATGATTATGTTGGCGTGTCAAATCAGGTTTTTATCTGCGTAGGAGGTTGATACTAAAAATTCCAGCTATATCCCCAGCACATATAGCAGTATATGTTTATGGAAAAAGAACTAGCACCAAGTATTTACATTTACTAGTTAAAAGAATTTAGTTTGAATCGAAAGTTTCATAATTTATGAATGATTTATTCACCTTTGGGTTGTATGTCATGATTAGCAACAATAACACTAAACATTTCATTGGCGGTCAAATCTTCAGCAATAGTAAACAGTCCTTCCAGGTTATCCTTGGACACAGGAGAATCCTTATGTTGAACACCATACACACCTCCACTGAACCAGGTAGTAAAATAGGTGGCAACACTGTCCACTGCCATTCCAAAGAGTGGGCTGCCATAGAGAGTATCTGCCAGATCTGCAACAATCCGTGTGGTACCATTCTTTAGGTGGTATGCACTCACTGTTTTGGTGTAAGCATCCACCCAGAAAAGATTCCTAAAATTACAACAAAATGGTACTATGTTTTACTAACCAAAGAAAATAAACTGGGCTTTTTGGCAGAGATATTCTGATGTGGGTTAAATTTTTCAAATATAAATTCACATTTCTTCTTTGGTAGAGAAAACTTTCATGAATTCATTTTGTGATATTTGAAGATAAATGCATTACTTCTGACTTGTCCTATTAAAAACAAAGCATTGTGAAAACTGAGGTACAACATCAGTGTAATTCAGACCAAGTATATAGGAATTTATTTTAAAGATTAAATCATTTTACTTTCACAAAGTGCTAATTTATCTAATAACTGTTTGTCATAAGTTTTGAGATTAGTCTTTATATCAAATCCTTAATCAGGGGTCGATTTACTTTTTTCTCTCAAAGGGATCCGCAAACATGAATATTAAGAAAATGGCTAAGATCTCAACATTTCTAAGGGTCCCATCCTATACTTTGATGAGGCAAAAACGGTCAGTCCCTCTGTCCCTCAAGTAAATCGATTCCTGTTATTTCAAATTTTATTCACACATAGTAAAGAAATCTTTCTGTTATTTGTCCTCATAATGAAATCCCATTAAACTGACCCCTGTAGAGTCTATACAGTAGACATTTATCATTCATTTAGCAGCCCTAGTACAAGCTTTAGCCCGACAAATGTTCTACCATCTGCTAGATTTCAAGGAAAACTTTCCCCGAATGTTTTGACAATGATAATTACTACAAGTGTGTGCCTAATTATTGCAATATCCAAGAATGAAATGAGAACTTCTGGAGTTTTTACAGACTTTGGTCAGAACTCCATTTATCTACAATATGTGTATTCTTTGAAGAATCTTAAATATTTGAACACATACAAATACATTACTAGGAACTAGAAGTGATAACTCTCAACTTGTGAAATAAGATTCCATTATAGAGGGACAGATAAATGGATGAAGAACTGGACTCTGAATGAGACCAACCAACTAACCAACCAACCAACCGACCGACCAACCAACAAACCAACAAACAAACCAATTAACAAACAAACAAACAAACAAACAAACAAACAACAAACAAACAAACCGATGATGTCAGTATGATTTGCCATTGATGGCAAGTTAAAGTTATTTTCAGTATTTGACACATAAACCTCCGAATGTAATACCCTGGTAATAGCTGCAAAACACATGTGTTTTTGATGTACACAATCGAAAAAAAATCTGCAAATAATTGTGAAATTCAATCTCCTTATTTGCATTTCCAAATCATCACATTTTATTGTGTCAAAAACACACCCATGTAAAAAACAAAATGCCTGAAGGGAAAATTCAAAGTTCATAGATTAGAATAAAGTTCCTATTTCATCCATTCACACATTTGCCTCAGTTATTGAAAACTCAAAAGTCATAGTTCATAACCTTCGGATAAGGCCAATACAGTAAGGTTTCTATTGAATAAAACACTACTAATACATGTTTCCTACTACATTATTTTCGTCATATCATCAGTAACTTGAAGGGGGACCAACTACATCAAATCATAAATGAATAATACCATCACCCCAATTCTTTACCTTGGAACTATAATAATGAGAGTCAATCCTGTTTTAAAGGAAGCTGTTGATACAATATTTTACTGACTACCTAATATATTTGCATATGCATTATTTTTCAGTTTTCTTCTTATTTTTTCCCTTTTAATTTTGTTTCAGAGAGGGTGAGTGAGTGAGTGTGTGTGTTAAAATAAATAGCACTCAAAGCATATCGTAACTTTATCACCTAAATATGAACCATTAGTTTAATCTCAATCTTTCAAACAAGATAATTATTCGTTGTTTTTCCTTAAGAACCTGACAAACTTAATTACTACATACAGAAAAAACACTTTCCCTCTCACCTAATATATCCTCAGATCTAAGACTACCTACCCATTATCACACTTAAGAACAATATGCAAACAGTTCTTGTAAAGATATGTGCAATATATTTTAAGCTTGATTTACATAGAAGTAAAATGTATTGAAAATGTGTCTACCTTCAAAAAGAGAAGCACCATTCTAGGGTTTGCTTTACAAGATTTGAGGTTCAAATAGATTTGGCATGTGGATACCTATTATCCAAATGTATCATTATGTAAAAAAATAAACTCAAAAATGAATCTAAAAGCTCGATTGTAATAGCAAGAAACTAATGCTTAAAAATGCTATTTAATTGGTAGTTCACTTTCTGTTTATATGCTCAGTGGTTTTTTTTCTTCTATCTGAGAAACATACACTGAAAACATAGCTGTATACTATCCACAGTATAGTCTTAGCCAGTGGTCATTTGAGGTTCCAAGAACAAGTGGAATATGAGACTATCCAGGAATTTCTAGGTACATTTACTCTATGATAATGGCTTAACGCATGCTGTTTTTCTCTGCAGTTCATATCTATGTTCACTTAAAAATCCAGGGAGTCCAATCCCTTTTTAGAAAAAAACGGCTGGATTTGATCAAGGTTCTGTTGCATGGATTAAGCCTTACTTTTTGACCACTAATAAACACAAGCTGAAATGCCTCAACCAAAGCACACTCACTGTTCTTACACTATCTTTGCACTAAAACCATAGGAATGTATAGGCCAAGCACTGGATATTGCTGTATTGTGTGAAATTCTCTCAAAATCAAAAAAAAAAAAGCTAGGTATATCTGTATATGAATTAATGCAAATTTTAATAAAGCAAGAGGCATATACAATCAACAAAACACTCATCAAATTGCCCTGACTCGGACAAAGCCAATAATGATTTTTTCTTTCTGTTTTAAAACTTGTTGGTCAATTTGAAGTTGTAAATAATTCCCTTAATTTGTGCTGGGTACTTTGACATGTAAAAAAAAACCAGTAGAAAATAACATTCAAGCACCTTGCGAGTACTAACCAACTGATATCCTATAAGATTATACGGTCATTTTTTACGATTTGTAATCAATTAATAATCTCGTTTACACTGAATGACAGAAGCCCACCCACAAATATTGAATCTTTTTGAGTCATCACTCCAATTGTTACAAAATACATAATAATCGACAAACCATTTCCCGGATTTCATTAATTATCATGCCTTAACACTTATCAATATCAAACAGACTTGTACTCAGATATCAAAAAGCCTTGCAGATTAAATGGTACCATTTTGATCACAGAACTATAAAAAAAAATTACAAAATGGTATTTCCTCATTTTTTCTAGACAATATGGTACTTTTTTTTACTTACTGTTGACCATAACTGACCACCAGTTGATTTGGCCATACAAGGTTAGTATTGACCAGTACATGTCTCTCAGTACCATCCAGTCTTGACCTCTCAATGGCCCGGTTACCTTGGTCACTCCAGTAAAGGTACCTGAAATAAATAAAAGTAAAGTTATTTTATGAGGAAAAGAAGATTATAATGTATTATATATAATCTGCAATGAAGAAACTGTATGGTAGGAAAACAAGAAAGTTGTTGAAGTTTTAAAAATATGAAACTTTCACAATTGAAAAAATAAGTATTTACAGAACTAAAGGTATAAAAGGCCAAAGTAATTTCAAATCAGTAGAATAAATGCAATGCCATTAAAATCGTTAAATTTTGTATCATAAAAAAAAATACTTTTCTTAAATGAATTCCTATTTTTTTGTGCAAAATTCTGTGGTTCAATAGCTTACAATGAAGTATAGCTAAACAAAATGAAAAAATTGTGTGTATGTTTTCTTATCTTTAAAGAGTAATGTCAGTTCAAAGTTATACCATTTGTATCTGCGTTTTTTCTAACATACTTTATTCATTTGTTTTCAATAAGATAAACAGCAAAAAAACAAGTTTATAAACCACACCCTTAGAAACTCAAGATAGAAAGTTGTGTCAATTGTAAATCATAGATAGTGATTACATATCTTTAAAAACACATAATGCTTAGTGGAGATCTCAATATCTTCCTAGAAAACACAAAAAAAACACCAACAGAATGGAATTTATTTTGTTGAGTTAAATGACAGTTAGACACACACTTAGAGAATCTCTCATTACTCTATTTTTCATAGCACTAATTATACAACAACTAAATATCAACCTGTCAGCATAATTTACAGAATAAATGTTTCTATTGATAATAAACTCTTTTAAGTTCAAAGTGGGTGTCTTCAGCTACTTGCCTTGTCAGAGACTTAAAAAACATAGACACTTATAAACTCATCTTAAAGAAATCACAAATAATTTATGTTTGTTGCACTGGCATAACTCAAATCGTAACCACCCTATATCTAAAAAAAGCAACCACAAACCTAGAAGTGTCCTAATCAAATACATTAATTATCCTTTTATCATGTATCTATACCTCAAGTACTACAAAGTATATGTAGATAAAAGTTGGGAAAAATACAGTCTGCATAAAAAAAAACAGAATACCCTAGAGTTTTTTCATCATTTTCTTGAAATCTCAATGAGGGTGGCAATGTTAGTACTTAATTTGACTTGAGCTTAAACTCTTACTTCAAAGCATAAAATACTGCCTAGTAATAAAAAAAGAAACCATTTTTCTCCTTTGAAAGAGAGTTATCCTGTTTTATCTATTACAACTGTATGTGTGTATTTTAAAATAGAAGTGTCAAAAAAAAGACTTTACATTTTGAATAGACAACCAATCTCCAGTTGCTTGAATTTTGTTATATTTTTTTATAACTCTTATTAATTTCTACAAAATGTATTTGGTTCACCTATAATTGAGATTTAAAACATAAAATTGGACTATGCATTTCAACAAAGGTTTCTCTTCCATGTGGATTTTGCATTCATAACAATAACATCTATCCTTAAGGTTCACCTTCTTTATTGTTTGGTAGGCTATACCTTATTTTCTATATTTGATAAACTTCAATTCTGTATTTTCACATGAACTTTGCTACATTTCATAAAGAATTAACCACCATGTTAATTCACATGGACACAATCGGGAAGACTTTCTCAGGGTTTACAAAACTCACCCTGTCAAGAGGTATAAAACAATTCAGTCTCAACAACAACAATATAACACAGCTATTTCCTTCTGGCTTCTGTTTGTCAATGGTTCATTGTTTTAATGATTTTCACTTCTTGTAATATGATTCTATATTAAAGAGAAATTAGAAGACCTTGCTGCCCTCTTCAGTTTGGGAGGTGATAAAGCACTGTTTTGGGTCAGTAATTAATGTTTTAAAAAATGCCTTTGAAATCAGAAAATAATCTGATTTATAACATTGGCTACATACATAATTAGGTAGATGGATGGAACCCCACCCAAACATAGTAATGCCTTGACATTTTCGAGGTCATTGTTCCTAATTTTGTATTGAAATAAAAGTAGTAGAAATATCCTTTATTCCTATTTTGTCTAATAGTTGGGTGTGCTGTCATCATCTCTATTTGGTTTAAGATTATAAGACAGGCACACAACTGGTAAACTGGACTGTTTTAGCCAAATGTTATTATCTGGTCCAGTAGATATTACTTATTTTCTTGATAAACATGCCAGCTGGTACAGTAGCCAAACATTTTTAAACCAAGTTTAAAGTCGACAGGAATTTTTTTGATATTGCGTCAACATTACACACTGCTCTTCTAAACAGTTTTAGCCATTATAATCAAAGACTCTTTGAAATATTTCATAGAATACTTTTAAATTCATTAGTTGAAGTTAGTCTGTATTTCTACCATAATTTAGCATATATGCTCAAGCTCCCCCCTATGTTTATAGGAAACAATATTTCTTTTTACATGTTACCTAAATGAAATAACCCATATGGAACCCCTCCTATGAGATGTCTGTGTACACTCTTTGACTCAAGGTCCTAATTTCAAATGTTATCAGCCTCATAAAACTGCATAAATTACCATCTCACTGAAAATGTTGATAAAAAGAAAAGCTTTGTAATTCAGGCCAAAACATCTCACAGACCTACATGTGAAACAATTTGTTTTGGACAACAAATGGAAAAACCGTGTTGGCTGTGCACTATGGTGTCTTTCAGTGAAACACTTTACCCTACATTGTTTCAATTTTCTCTACTGTAAATCTCTGCACCATGGCAATATTGTATGTACTTTCCTGCAGACAGGTTTCTGATTTACTATAATCATATCATTGGGGAGTGATGATATCAAGTGAATGTATATACATGTATCCATAAAATTATTAATTGTGTGTTTTTGGAAATTTAATGAAACGTTTTCATTGAGTGTGTAAGTCTCGCTTTTCCAACTTCTGGTGACAGGTATTGCCATGTAGGCATGCATTGTAAAGAATATCAGAAGCAATTCTAAAGTGTGAAAAACGTATCTTTCTAATGATACAAATTACCCATGTATGAGTAGCTAGGTGTCACCAGAAAAGGGCCTTTTGTTATTTTCTCTGACACAGACTATTGTCCCAGGTACAAGTCCTACTCAGAGTATTTCTACTGTAAACAAGACATTCCACTTGCATGTTCAAATACAGATTAGTATCAGAGTCAAAGAATACTAGTACTTTATCCTATGGTTTCGAGTTGTGTACATGATATACACCAAGAGAGAAATTGTATTCCGAGAAGGCAAGAG